>NW_026844478.1:2038692-2121192 GCF_025583915.1 Anolis sagrei ordinatus | reverse complement strand
GTTGCCCAGGGGACGCCCGGATGAATGGATGTTTTTATCATCCTTGTGGGAGGCTTCTCTCATGTTCCCGCATGAGGAGCTGGAGCTCATAGAGGGAGCTCATCTGCCTCTCCCCGGATTCGAACCTGTGACCTGTCGGTCTTCAGTCCTGCCGGCACAGGGGTTGAACCCACTGTGCCACCGGGGGCTCCAATAATAATAATAATAATAATAATAATAATAATAATAATAATAATAATAATGTATTGTCGAAGGCTTTCATGGCCAGAATCACTGGGTTGTTGTTGTAGGTTTTTTCAAGCTATATTGCCATGTTCTAGAGGCATTTTCTCCTGACGTTTTGCCTGCATCTCTGGCAAGCATCCTCAGAGGTAGTCAGGTCTGTTGGAAATAGGAAAAAAGGGTTTATATATCTGTGGAATGACCGGGGTGGGGCCAAGAGCTCTTCTCTGCTGGAGCTATGCTAATCAAGGTGGTCAGTTGAAACATTCACACCTAGCTCCAACAGACAAGAGTCCTTTGTCCCACCCTGGTCATTCTGCAGATATATAAACCCTTTTTCCTAGTTCCAACAGACCTCACTACCTCTGAGGATGCTTGCCATAGATGCAGGCGAAACGTCAGGAGAAAATGCCTCTAGAACATGGCCATATAGCCCGAAAAAACCTACAACAACCCAATAATAATAATAGCTGGCACAACAAAGCCTTACATGGGCAGTTCCTTGAGAAGATTGAAGGAAAAGTTGACAAGGAGAAGACCTGGTTATGGCTCATGAATGGAACCCTGAAGAAGGAGACAGAAGGCCTGATTCTTGCAGCCCAGGAGCAAGCCATCACAACCAAAGGCCATTAAGGCCAGGATTGAAAAATCAGCAGATGACCTAAAATGCAGACTGTGCAAGGAAGCTGATGAAACCATGGATCATCTCCTCAGCTGCTGCAAGAAAATCGCACAGACGGACTACAAGCAGAGGCACAACTCTGTGGCCCAGGTGATTCCCTTGAACTTATTTCACAAGGACCACCTGACAGCAGGAAAGAATTGGTGGGATCTAATACAGAAATACAAAGGAATAACAGAGAAAGAGACAGACATTGGACATTGATAAATGAATATTTTAAATAGAACAAAAAAATCAGAAAAGATAAATGAGAAACCCTACCTCATAAATCAAAGATAGAAGAATGAAAAGAAAAGAAAGAAAGAAAAGAGACATTCAAGAAAAAAAGAAAAGGAAAACCTCATCGAAGACACCGGGAAGTCAGACCGAAAGAAGAATGGAACTTATTATCTTTGTTTCGTAACGCTTTTAATGCACTCTCCTTTCTTACTTATGCACACACTGTCCTCCCCCTCCCCGTCCCCCCTCTTTTCTTCCCCTTCTTTCAACATACCTTTGCTATCTTTTGCTATCCTATTTTTGAAATTTTTAATAGTATGTATTTATCAAAACATTAATAAAGATTTTTTTTAAAAAAAAAGAATTGGTGGGATCATAAACCCATAAAGGTTGTGGAAAATGAACATGCAAAAATCCTGTGGGACTTTTGAATCCAGACTGACAAAGTTTTGGAACACAACACGCCAGACATCACAATTGTGGAAAAGAAAAAAGTCTGGATTATTGATGTCGCCATTCCAGGTGAGAGTCGCATTGAGGGAAAACAACAGGAGAAACTCAGCCATTATCAGGACCTCAAAATCGAACGGCAAAGGCTCTGATGGCAGAAACCAGTACAGGTGGTCCCAGTGGGAATAATGGGCGCACTGGGTGCCGTGCCAAAAGATCTCAGCTGGCATTTGGAAACAATAAACATCGACAAAATCATGACCTGTCAACTGCAAAAGGCCGTCTGACTTGGATCTGCGCGCATCATTCGGAAATACATCACAGAGTCCTAGACGCTTGGGAAGTGTTCGCCTTGTGGTTTTGTGATATGAAATCCAGCAGAGAGATCTCGTTTGCTGTGACATACTGTGCTTTTGTGTCAGTAAAATAATAATAGTAATAATAATAATAATAATAATACTAATAATAATATCTCTTCCCTTTGAGCTCTTTTGTGTGCATGGAGGCTGCTTGGGCTTGCCTCTCCTCTGATCCCCTTCTCTTTCATTAAACCTTTCCCCTTGTTCTGGGCCATTCAGAACGGCCATTCACTCCCTTGTTTTCTGCTCTGTTTGAGACTTCCTGAGCTCTGGTTGCCTTCCCATTGCTTTCCTCTTTTTATTTTCCCAGGGAAGAGCCAGCGACTACCGCCTCTGCGTCCTTTCCGGAAGAGACAGCCCTGCCTTCCCTCTCCTCGGTAAGAGCCATTCTGCGGGGATATTTTGCTTCCTTCAAATCATCTTGGAAGCTGAGCAGTCCCAGCCCTGGTTAGCACTTTAATGGGAGGCCAGCTCTATTTTCAGAGGAAGGAGCTTTGGATCCTCCTTGATGAAGAAAACCCATGGAAATAAAAGCCATGAAGTCAACACGAAATGTGAAGGCCCACGTCACACAGAAAACCAGTTGGACTAGATGGGCCTTGGAGGTCCCGTCTAGGTCAGTGCTATGATTCTAAGGCTGGATTTACACTGCCATATAATGCAGAATAGTTAAACTGCGTTATATGGATCTTTAACTATTCTGCAATATATGACAGTGTAGATCCAGCCTTAGAATCATAGCACTGAGTTAGAAGGATTAAACTAGAATAGTTAGAATAGTTAAACTGCATTATATGGATCTTTCTGCCAACCTAGCAGTTTGAAAACATGCAAATGTGAGTAGATCAATAGGTATCGCTCCGACGGGAAGGTAAGGGCACTCCATGCAGTCATGTCCTTGGAGGTGTCTATGGAGATGTCTCCATGCAGACATGTCTATGGAGATGTCTATGGAGATGTCTCCATACAGACATGTCATTGGAGATGCCTATGCAGATGTCTCCATGCAGACATGTCCTTGGAGATGTCTATGGAGATGTCTCCATGCAGTCATGTCCTTGAAGATGTCTATGGAGATGTCTCCATGCAGACATGTCTATGGAGATGTCTATGGAGATATCTCCATGCAGACATGTCTATGGAGATGTCTATGGAGATGTCTCCATGCAGACATGTCTATGGAGATGTCTCCATGCAGACATGTCTATGGAGACGTCTATGGAGATGTCTCCATGCAGACATGTCCTTGGAGATGTCTATGGAGATGTCTCCATACAGACATGTCTATGGAGATGTCTATGGAGATGTCTCCATGCAGACATGTCCTTGGAGATGTCTATGGAGATGTCTCCATGCAGACATGTCTATGGAGATGTCTATGGAGATGTCTCCATACAGACATGTCTATGGAGACATCTATGGAGATGTCTCCATGCAGACATGTCCTTGGAGATGTCTATGGACAACACTGGCTCTTTGGCTTAGAAATGGAGATGAGCATCAACCTCCAGAGTCAGACACAACTGGACTTAATGTCAAGGGGAAACTTTTACCTTTACCAATATGGATCTACACTGACGCTATGATACAATTCCAAACTGCATTATATGGCAGCGTAGACACCACCCTAAGCTTAGCCCTAGGGAGATCACCATGGCACTTATATCAGCATCCAATTGTTTAGGAAAAAAAGAGACCATGGTCTTGTTTGTTTATTTTGGTAAAGAAATCCCAACAATAAGAACGCAATGATATTGTTTTCTAAGGAAGATGAAAGATCGCTGATTCTGGACTTTCTGTTAGTTTTCTTATCCCACCTTCGTTTGGCTGAATTCTGAAACAATGGCGTATTCTATGCTGCATCCGATTCGTTCCAAGGTGGCTCTTTATTTTCCTTCCATGCAAACAGAAAAACAATGAGAAAGTGCCTTTTGCTCAGAACAGCTGAGGGAGATTTCCCCAAAGGAGTGTCCTAATAAATGTGTGGGATTTCGAAGCCGGGCCAAATCCTTGGCCGTAAGAGGATGGCTTCAGCAAGGAATGCAAAATAAATGCAATCGTCTAATGCAAGTGGTTTCCTGCAGCGGCATTCCTCAACCGTCTTTTCTCTCCCTCTCGTTGCAACAGGCCACGAGTATCCCTTCAGCATTATCCTGAATTCCCTCCGTGGCTCCTTGGACCACCTCCAGGGAACCAACAACAACAACCTCCTTCCTGGGTGTGAGGCCTCCATCTTGGATCAAATCCCCAAAGAGAGGCAGTGTCAGTTCATCCTGAAGCCCAGGCCCAATGCTCAAGTGCAGCTGCGGAGAGGTAAGCTTGCACCTCGAACGGAGAGGTGAATTTGTGACCTATTGTAAAACAGTATTTTTGTTCCTCGCTTGGTTTGTTGTGATGGTCGATGGCTTTGTGAATAGTGCTAGGTTGAATTTCCTTTGGACTTTTACTATATGACAAATAATGTCAGCACTTTGAAAGGCTGCTTTAGAGCTTGGAATAAGTGCAGGGGCAGTTCCAGCATGACACTGCATTGGAAGTGACCAAGCATTTGGGATCCTGGCCAAAATAATGGGGTCCAGATGACTGTGGGACACATTAGTCCCACCCTAGGACTGATCCATGGATGGCATCTTGTGGCTGCCAAATGAAACCCAGGAGACCATTGGCTCAACCATCTAGAGCAGGGGTTCCCAAAGTGTGCTCCGTGGAGACCTTGGGGCTCCTTGAGTGATTGTGGGAGGCAAAAACAGAAAAGCTGAGTGCTCTGAGCTCAGAATCTTCCAACAGAGATCACAGGAGTGGAGCTGGGACAAGAAGCTGGTGAGCCAAGCGACTCATAGAATCATAGAATCAAGGAGTTGGAAGAGACCTCATGGGCCATCCAGTCCAACTCCCTGCCAAGAAGCAGGAATATTGCATTCAAAGCACCCCTTCAAATCATCAGTGAGACAGCACCACAATTGAAGAGAGATATTCACAAGCTGGAATGTGTCCAGAGGAGCACGACTAAAATGATCAAGGATCTGGAAATCAAGCCCTATGAGGAGCGGCTTAAGGAGCTGCACATACTTCGCCTGAAGAAGAGAAGGCAGGCATGATGAGGGCCATGTATAAATATATGAGGGGAAGTCCTAGGGAGGAGGGAGCAACTTTTCTTTCCGCTGCCCCAGAGACTAGGGATGCAATGGAGTCATGGCTTCAAACTACAAGAAAGCAAGCCGATTCCACCTGAACATGAGGAAGAACTTCCTGACTGTGAGAGCTGTTCAGCAGTGGAACTCTCTACCTCGGTGTGGTGGAGGTTCCTTCTTTGGAGGCTTTTAAAAAGAGGCTGGATGGCCATCTGTCGGGGGTGCTTTGAATGCAATTTCCCTGCTTCTTGGCAGAAGGGTTGGACTGGATGGCCCATGAGGTCTCTTCTTTGATTCTATGATTCTATGATCCATCTCCTTGAGGAAAGGTCTTGGGGAGTCCTTGTCCAAGACTCACACTCACACTCCATGTTGCCTCTAGCAAAACCAAGGGTGTTTCTTTGCTTGTTTCAGAACCGCTGCAGAAGCACAGCAAGCGGAAGAAGTCCTTGATTGACTGGGCCCTGCGGAGGAGCAGCAGCACCCCCACCAGCAGCCCAGCCTCGCAGTCCCCGCCGAACCCCAGGAAGCTCTTTGGCCTCTCGCTCAGCTCCGTTTGCCCCGATGGGAGCCTCCCCAAACCAATCATGGTAAGGCAGCACTCCCAACACAGGGATGTGGGATTTGCGTTCTTTCCCGTGTGGCTCAATGTATGTCCAATATCACACATTGCGATGGTGCAGTGCCACTGATGCTGTGCAACATGGAACCAGGAGACATGGAACTTCATCAGACGCATTGCAGAAAGTATATGTGTGTGTGAAGAGGATCGTCTTCTTCACAAAGCATATCATACCCTCCAGGCATGTAGCCGGGGGGGGGGGGGGGGTTGAGGCTTCAGCCCCCCCCCCGAAATTCTCATGGTGGTTCTCGAAAAGGCCTTACTGGTGCATTATTTAAACTGTTATGTTTATTCATATCATGATCTGATCACCATACTCAATATATCCCATATGCATGGGGGTATTGGGGTAATGATACAAACGGTTTGCTAGGCTAGACCCTCTTTCACTCAGACTCAGCCCCCCCCCCAAAACTAAGTGCTAATTTATAATTTATACTAATTTATACAATTTTTTGATATGAAATAAATATGAAAAAAATAAATATTGGAAGCCAGAATTACTGTGGACCTCATCCCACTGCCATGACCTGTCTTTCCCGTGTGTTCTTGCCCTGCACGAGACCAGAGTTATTATAAAGATCCCCTCCTCCTAGGCTTTCCTTCCCTCTATTAGATCACCTTTATGTTAAAAAAAAAAACTAGCAAGAGCACAATTTTGAAAGCCTAGATTACTATTGAGGAGAAAATGCAGTGAAAGTAAAGTGGTGAGGCATACTCATTCCTCTACGTCACTGAAATGATTCAACATGGGCGAATCTGACAGATCCCATCCCACGTGTTTTCAATCACTTTCTGTTGGAAATAGCAACCTTCTTCAAGCCTCCACTAGTTATTACTATCTTGTATGGAATCTGAGTCCTGAACAATCCCAGATCTGGTCATGTGGTCTGCAGCCCCTCCCACAACATAGTGTTAAGGAAAACTACAAACCAACACACACATATACAATACAGTAAGTATTCTCAATTATATACATAATTGAGTCCCCTTTAGCATATAAATGTTGTAAATAAATAAATAAATAAATAAATAAATTTAAATCAAGATGTTGTAAGGGAGAGTCGATGTTTTTTGGGCAACTGAAAGAACACTTCTGAAACTCTGCTATTTGTGTGTGTGTGTGAGTGTGTTTTGTGCATTGGCATATCTTTGTCCCTAACAGTTCAAAGAGATATCTAGGTACATCAGTTTAACAGCTGAGAAACCTGATTGACTTGCATGAATGCCATTTTCCCAAAAAGTTATTTATTTATTTATTTATTTATTTATTTACTTGCTGTATTTGTATACCACTTTTCTCAGCCAATTGGCGACTCAAGGCGGTTTCCAACAAATCAGTATACATAAAACATAATATAGATAAAAAAACATTAAACAGTATAAGACATCACAAAAGCAACAAAAACAACCTCATCAGCGTCTCCTTATTCTCAAGCATTGTCCAATTTCGTTGTCAGGTCATTCGATTTCCTATATTAGCTACTCTGTATTTGTAAACGCTTGCTCGAATAGCCACGTTCTAACTTGCCTCCGAAACATCAAGAGCTTGGGAGCAGATCTGATCTCCCTAGGGAGGTCGTTCCATAGCCGAGGGGCCACCACTGAGAAGGCCCTGTCTCTCGTCCCCGCCAAACGTGCTTGTGACGAAGGCAGGACCGAGAGTAGGGCCTCCCCGGACAATCCCAAGGTCCTCGATGGTTCATAAGGGGAGATACGTTCGGACAGGAAGGTGGGCCAGAACCGTTTAAGGCGTTATAGGCCAAATACACCTCTCCGTTCAAGGTGCAAGCTTACCTCTCCGCAGCTGCACTTGAGCATTGGGCTTCAGGATGAACTCCCCAGATGATCTTAAAGTCCTCAGTGGTTCGTATAACATCATGTTTTCTAAAGTTGTGACTTCTAAGAAGGTTATGTCTTTCCAAAGGTCACAAAATCTCCAAAAGATTATGGAGATTTCCATTTTCCAAAACTTTCTCTCATTGCCAGGCACATCAGGAGCTCAGAAGATTGGGTTTTTCCCCCATCTCCTGTCCCATTCGCACCTTCCATTTCAGGGATGGAAGTGCCATGGATGACAAACAGAAGTAGTTAAGGCTCTATGGCACTTTGTCTCTGGAACGTCTTAAAAGTGTGTGGAAACAGGGGAAGACTCATGTACATGAGGTTCATGGACACTGGATGAGACTTGGCATCGCTTGCTTTCCCCACAGGACATTCTGCAGCTCTTGTACCTCGAAGGCCCATCGACGCGGGGCATCTTCCGGCGCTCGGCCAACGCCAAGACTTGCAAGGAACTCAAGGAGAGGCTCAACTCCGGGGATGATGTGCAAGTGGATGGCGAATCCGTCTTTGTAGCGGCAGCGGTCATTACGGTATGTTAGTCCGTGCATTACGTCTCCAAAGTTATGTGACCCATCAAGGCGATTATAGCTCACGCGTTGTGTATTTTAGAAGTGGGTAAACTCACCGTTCCCTTTTTGGAAGTATTGGCAAGCAACGCAATGGGAAGTTTATCAAATTCCTGGCCAGCTGCCCCGTGGTTTAATGTGTCATGTGTTGCCCATGCCTGAGATAGCAGCATCTTTTATAGCAGCTACGAAGTGTGAAAAGAAGGGAGCATTTATTTAGAGATATTAGAGGCATTTCCCATGCTGTTCTTGTAGAAGTTCCAGGAAAGACGGACAAAGTGCATTCGCCGGCCCTACAAGAGTGTGAGCTGTTTTTGCAAAAGCATAAAATGATGTTAATGTGGTCTAAATACTTGGAAAGAGCCAGGGTTATGGCACATGGGATAGCTCATTCTTCAGATGTGTACAACAAAACTAAGGCTTATGACTGGGTTGTAGCATAGCTGGTTGGGAATCAGCTGCATTAAAATCACCACTGATCAAAAGGTCATGAGTTTGAAGCCAGCCTAGGTTGGAGTAAACTCCCAACCATTTGTCTAGCTTGCTGTCGACCTTTGCAGCCCGAAAGACAGTTGCATCTGTCAAGTAGGAAATTTAGGTACCGCTTTATGCGGGGAGGCTAATTTAACTAATTTACTATGCCATAAAAAATCTCTGTGCAAAAGAATGAGGAAGTACTCCATCGGTGTCATAAGTGGATGGTGAAGTGACAGCTCCCCCGGTGGCCAGGATACGGACATGCCCTCATGAAGCTGGAAAGTTAAATACCCTCTGTGTGTCTGTCTATATATGTTGTGTGTCTATGGCATTGGATGTTTGCCATGTATATGTGCATTGTGATCCGCCCTGAGAATATAAATACTGTAAATAAATAAATAAATGGTGACTTTGATGGGATGTCATGCTCCTCACATTATGGCCTTCAGCTTTGTATATGTTAGTAACTCAATATCCTTAACTAAGTAGTGATTCAACATACAAGTCTGACTGTATTGCTTCTTCCCCTGACCAATCAAATGACTCTGCGTATGTGTATTTAATTTAGGATTTTCTGCGAAATATACCTGACAGTGTTCTATCCTCAGACATGCATGGGCTCTGGATGGAAGCCATGGATAAGGAAAACTGGGAACATAGGATCGAAGCCATCCAAAGGTTGGTGCCTCCTGATTGCCTTGAGTATGAGTACACAGTGCCCATGGCTCTGAATTGTAAACAGTAGCTAGCTGAGACCAATGCCATCTCTCCAGTATCTATGGCATGGCATCGTCATGAACTTTCTGAAGCTCATGTGTTGCCATCAGCACAAAATGGCAAATATTGGCTATTGCACTTAGATACACACTTGGAACAGATGCATAACTACAAGGGAAGTCGTCACTAATTCCTATTCACAGTCCCTCCACATTTACGATTATAGTAATTGGTCACAATCAGAGAAGCAGCTGCTGCGAGTGACAGAGGTCTCTTCTCCTGTAGGTCAGGTACGGAGGATTTAACTTTTCTTGCTAGTGAGAATCAGGGCAAGGATACATTGCAAAAAGTCACCTACTTTTGATTGTTATGCTAGAGATTGCTGGTGTGAGGGAGGTGGAAGCATCAGTTTGTTTGAATCCCAATTGAAAGGAAAACAGAGCCTCGTTGCTTGCACCAGCTGCTGCCCAGTAAAGCCAGATTGTGGAGAAAGAGTCTAGGATCTCAGTCTTGGTGTGGCCTTTTGGGCTGAAGCATCAGAGGATTTCTGTGTTTCACCTCTTGTTACTCTTCTTTTTTGGGGCAGTTTGGTGAACCAGCTCCCAGAGGCCAACCGTATCTTGCTCCGACACCTCTTTGGCGTCTTGCATCGCATTGAACAGAACGCCACCGAGAACCAGATGACTGCCTTCAACCTGGCCCTCTGCATCGCCCCCAACATGCTGTGGCTGCCCAGCCCCACGGGACCTGAGGAGGAGAGCAAATCCACCAAAAAGGTGTGTCCCACCTTCTGTCCTTTGGTTCCATAAAGAACCAGGTGGCCCTGGGGCTCATTCACACAATGCAGTTAGGGCACCTGTTGTGTCCCCTGAGCTAATTCCTGAAGGTGCTCTAATCTCACCAGGAACAGAGTTGGGTTTACACTGGTGAACAGTTAACAAGGAATTATTTTTAAAAGGTAAAGGCTTCCCCTGACATTAAGTCTAGTCATGTCCGACTCTCGGGGGAGGTGCTCATCTCCATTTCTAAACTGAAGAGCCAGCATTGTCCCTGTAACGAGGGAGGGAGACTATTTCTTTATTTAAAAACCTTTTTGCTCTTATAATGATTCCATTTTTTATTTTATATTAACTGGGACTTTCCATGTTCTGTTTAACCTTTGTACAGGCACTGAGACACACTTCTGTATAACAAAGTAACACAGTTTATTTATAACTTCTGTCTTCAATCGGTTGTGGTTACATTTTGTGTTTTGTTGCAATCTTGAGGCTTACAGTCAGTATAATAGACTTGGTGTACTTTTCTGAAATAGACTTTCAATGTTTCACATTCACAAACATGTTACTTGCTTTACACACTCTTGACTGAGATTATTTTCTGACTAAAGCACCACTGGCTTTCTTTATGTTCCTAAAACTTGATCTCTGTTTAACTAGCTGTTTCTATATATATCGGAAATCCTTAACACATCTTCATAACTGCTTATTTCTAACAAGAGTTCCTAACTCTTTTCTCTCACAGAAGTTCCTAACTGTCTCTCACAAACAGGAATCCCTAACTCACTTCACAAACAGCAATTCCTAACTCCCTCTTCTGACTCTCTAACTGCCTATTTTTAAACTTAGGCTCCGCCCCTTTTGAATGTTTAGCTCTGCTCTTCCAACTGTCATTTTGGCCTAGCAACCCTTTCAAATCCTGGGCCTACGCTAATCTGCATATGACCAATTGGCTTCCATATGCAAATGAATCCTATCTCTGCTGTTGCTACCCTGTCTGTGCCTATTCTTCCCTATCTGCCATATGTAAACATACAGCTATACACCAAAAATTTAACATAGAGTAGCAATTTCGCTACAGCCTCCGAGGTCATGTGGCCAGCATGACTTTGTGGAGCGCCCTTACCTTCCCGCAGATCAATAGGTATATTGATCTACTCACGTTTGCATGTTTTCTAACTGCTATGGTGGCAGAAGCTGGGGCTAACAGTGGGAGCTCACCCCAATCCCTGGATTCAAACCGCCAACCTTTTGGTCAGCAAATTCAGCAGCTCAGTGGTTTAATCCACTGCACCACTGGGGACTCCAGTAATATCGACTTCTAGCACCAACTTTAACATGCAATGTGTTGAGCTTCCTTGCTTCTCTCAGCACCTTCTTCCAAATGGCTGCCTTCAAGGAAGCTGCTGGATCTTGCTATGAGGCTCACCTCTGAAAGGGAAATGGCTACCTATGGGTCCCTACAAATAAATGATACAAGAAAGGCTTAATTAGATAATATATTAAAGTCTGTGTATAGGCATGACTGTGCCATGATCCTGCTTTGTGTCAAATCTTGGGGTTTGTAGCGCATTAGTGTTCACTGGTTGGGAATCTGCCAATTCCCAGATTTCTCAGGAGAGAACCACAGCAGTTAAATTGGAACCATAACTCCACAATTGTGCACAGGGTCACACTGGACATTGAAGAGGAATGGCTACATCTTTGAACCTTTTTCTCCTTCCCTGAATGGGATTTTGTCAGAGATATGGCACCTCCACATTCAGACTTGCAAATTATGGCCATGTTTACCTTTCCGTGGCCAGTCACAAAATGCAAATGCAAGATACAGAGGTATGGAAAACCACATGCTCGGAGAAACAGACAGCTTTCACCACTCAAGTGGGCATTTCTGCTAAGTGTATAGTCTAGTTTGACCCCTGTGCCAGTAGGACTGAAGACTGACAGGTCAGAGGTTCGAATCCAGAGAGAGTGTGGATGAGCTCCCTCTGTCAGCTCCAGCTCACCATGCGGGGACGTGAGAGAAGCCTCCCACAAGGATGTTAAACATCAAAAACATATGTGCGTCCCTGGGCAACGACCTTGCAGATGGCCAATTCTCTCACACCAGAAGCAACTTGCAGTTTTGCAAGTCGCTCCTGACACGACAAAAACAAACAAACCCCAAACAAAACAAAACAAAACAAACAAACAAAAACAAAGCATCTGCCATGATGTTTTCAGTTCTAACTTTTGCAACCACTTCCTTCACTAGGTGGCCTTCCTGGTCCAATTCCTCATCGAAAATTCAACTGAAATTTTTGGAAGGGACATCGCTTCGCTGTTCCAAAGGCCAGAAAGGAAGAAGTCCAAAAGTGTGGACGATATACTGGGTAAGGCATTCCCTTCACTGTGATGGCAATTCGTGAAGGAGTTGGTCAGATGAGAGTTAATTCCTCCATAGAGCCATCATCACCTTCACACTCTTGATGTGTCTTCTTCTTGTTGACATTTTGATAGGGAATGTAGAGGGAAATGGAAGCATTTGAGGCCAATACAGGGCTTTGCTTGTGGAATGGGCATTTTCATGTCATGTTTCCCCTTTCAGTCCAGCTTTAGAACCAAAAATATTTGGAAATCAATATTTATTTATTTATTTATTTATTTACAGTATTTATATTCCGCCCTTCTCATCCCGCTGGGGACTCAGGGTGGATCACAATGCACATATACATGGCAAACATTCAATGCCATAGACACATAACATATATAGACAGACACACAGAGGCTATTTAACTTCTAGCTTCCTGAGGGTATGTTTCAAATTCCGGCCACTGGGGGAGCTGTTGCTTCACCGTCTACTTGTGACACCAATGGAGCGCTTTCTCATTATTTTGCATGCTGCTGCTAGAGATTTTTATGGCTTTGTAAATTAGCCTCCCCATAAGCAGTACCTAAATTTCCTACTTGACAGATGCAACTGTCTTTCGGGCTGCAAAGGTCAACAACAAGCTAGACAAATGGTCAGAAGCTTACTCTGACCCAGGCTGGCTTTAAACTCATGACCTTTTGGTCAGTATTTATTTATTTATTTACAATATTTATATTTCATCCTTCTCACCCCGCAGGGGACTCAGGACAGATCACAATGTACATATAGATGGCAAACATTCAATGCCATAGACACACAACATATATAGACAGACACACAGAGGCTATTAACATTCCAGCTTGTGACGAGGGTATTCTGGCCACCAGGGGAGCTGTAGCTTCAACATCCGTTTGTGACACTGATGAAGTACTTCCTCATTCTTTGCCTGCTTGCTGGAGATTTTAATGGCATTGTAAATTAGTTAAATTAGCCCCCCCCCCCCACATACGCGGTACCTAAATTTCCTACTTGACAGATGCAACTGTCTTTCGGGCTGCAAAGATCAACAGCAAGCTACACAAATTGGTCGGAAGCTCACTCTGACCTGGGCATTTCTGTAGTTATTTTTAATGCAGCTGACTCCCAACCAGCTGCGCAGCGCCACGACCGGGTCATGGCGGTATTCTGAGAGTTAGATGAGTCAGGGCTCATTCTTCCATCAAACCATGGCCCTCGCAATCTTGACTTCTCTTCTTCCTCCCATCTCCAGCTCAGCGAACCGATTCCTCCGACGAGATGGAATTTGCAGCCTCCTTTGGGGAAAGATCCAAACAACGTTATGGGCTGGAAGTGGAGGATGGCCTGTTCAGCCCTTCGTTGAGCGAGGAGCGAGAGGACTGGGACTTGTTCAGCGAGATCGCCGCTTGCTACCGGAGCAAAGCGGGGAAGAACGCCAGTGCAGACAGCTACGACCTCCTGGAGCAGGAGGAAGAGGGCGGCTCCTTCTGCTCCCTGGGCTCTGTCTGTTCGCTGGACCCGGCAAGGAACCGTTGCTCTTCTGAGCCCAGCGTGTGCCTGAGCTCCCGCTTTCCCTCTCAGGACCACGAACCGGTGGCTCGGCAGTCCAGCTGCGATGCCGCCATCATGCACAGCCATGGGGATTACATCCGCCGGCTCCAGCAGCTGCAGCTGGAGAGCCAGAAGCTCATCAACGAAGGCTTGAGCCCTGGGCTGAGCAGAGCCACCAGACCTGGCTTCTGGAGGCCCTCCCTATGCGGCAATGTGGCCAAAAGGCTCAGCCCTCAGAAGGCGAGTCTCTCCAACCGGTCCAGCTTCTCCAGCCTTTCGTCCACCACCTCCCCTTCAGCCTCCTCCTTGAGCTCTCTGGACAGTGCTTTCTCCTACTGCTCTGAGTCCTCCTCGGCCTTCAGCCCCACGGACAATGCCTCCAGCTTGCCCTTCATGTTCGGCACCTCTGCCCGGCTCCACGCTTTGTCCCCCAAAGTGGCCAAGCGGTCCTCGAAGGAGTGGCACAAGCCACTGACCTCCCCGTTGCCCCTCAGCGATGTGGAGTTCTCCTTTGAGAACAGAGAAGACAACAGAGAGAACGGCAGCCAAGAGAAAGTGGCGGTCTTCCTGCCCATCGGAGGCAGCTCTGGAAGCTTGGAGAACCTCAAGAGCAAAGACGAGAAGGAGGAAAGTCATGCCGAAACGCTCTCCTATCCACTTACAAGCTGTCCCCTTGTCAAGACGGAGTACAGGACTGCCATCCCAAGCCCGGAGAGCAGTTTTGTGACGTCCACGAAGCACATTGAGATCAAAGGCTCCAAAGAGGCTCCTTTCTCCCAAGGAAGCTTGAAGCGTACCAAGATCACGGTCTACATGGCTCCAAAGGAGAGGAGTCCAAGAGAGTCTCCGGTGGTGCAGGACGAAGGGTACATGGCTAGTGATCCCAGTAGTACCAAGACGGTCAGGGTCCACATCCCCCAGACGGTCTTCTACGGGCAGAACACCCCACTGGTCCTCCAGTCCGTCTCAAGAAGGTACCACCATGAATCCTCGAGCCCCCCCACCCAGGTGGAAGAGCCGGAGCCTCTGGACGGTCCAGACGTGTGCCACAGCCAAGGGGTCAGCAAGACCTTCAGCCACACGTTCCGCATTTTCCTCCCGGCGTCCGTCCGCCACACGGTCCGAGAGTATTTCAGCCGAGACGGCTCCGAGAAGCACTGTGCTGCGAGTGTGGAGACGGTGGAGGAGGAACTTCTCCGGAGCAGGGCAGAGTGGATACGGAGCCCGCCTTGCGCAGACGAGAGCCATGAGACCCTAATGTTCGCCGAAGAGACTTTCGTCTAGGAGACTCTGCTTCCTGTGCTTTTGGGAGGGTTGTATGTAAAATGTAATATAGGGGATGGGAGGAATTCGACAGGCCTCCTTCGACCGCTGGTAGCTTCTCTATCAAGGATGTTGAATCCACTCCTGGTTTTAACCTGAACCGTCTAAGGTGATTTGTACCTTATATGGTTCTTTTAAGAACCCGGGGTGGATTCCTTGCCCTCGTGGCATGGAGGCCAGTAGCCATTGCTGTTCACATGTAAAGCAACTTCTGCTCTCCTGCATAGCGCCTTTTAAATCCACTTATCTCCTTCTTTTTGATCTTCTGCTCAACGTACAGGAAGAGCTTCACAGTGTACTTCCTCGGAGCACTTTCCAGCCTCACCGCAGGAGGAAATTGCGCCAAAGCTTTTATTCAGCTCCGATCCAAAGTCAAACTGAACTCAAAATGCAAATTAGGGCAAATGGTTGTTAATATTATTTTCCCCAACAGGTTTATTATGAGACATCTTACGACTGAAATCTTCAGTCTCAACCTGGGGTCCTTTTATATTGCTCTTGGCTCTCTGCAATTGTGAGATTCACTTGTGAATTTGATTAATATGTTCTGTGCAGGATTTTCTAGGTCCTCCAATGCAACCTCCACCAGAAATTGGCCATGCACTCATGCTGAATGAAATAGAGATTCCTCTATGTGCTTATTTGCACTTTCCCCCATTTTTGTGGGGTCTCAGTGCCCCAAATGTGGAGAGTCCATCATATGCATTTATAGTGCTACCATTCCACTTTAAATTGCTGTGACGCCACCCTATGTGATACTGGGACTTGTAGTTCAGGGGTAGAATTTAAAATCTTCATCCAAACTACAAATCCCAGTTTTTGCATGATGATGAAGCCACAGGCAGTTAAAATGGAATAATAGCACTTTAAATTTGTTCTCAGAAAGAGCTCTATATCAATTTCTGGGTGTGAAACCAAGACATATATAAACCTCGCGGACTCCATAGATTTCTGTAAGGAATAGCATTGAAGCCTATACGTTTCACAACAAAGGGGCTTCAGATTATTCTTCCTCAGGTGTGTTTGTTTTTAATCGTGGAATTGCAGTTTTTCACCATTTTTTGGATAAAATAGAATTCAAACATGATTAAAATGGCATTAAGAAACCAAAGTAATGGGATCAAGAATCTGCCAGCAGTGTCGGGTAGAAACTAAACACAAAAATACTTGTTGTTCAGAGGTACAGTGTTCCCTCGCTACTTCGCAGTTCGCTTTTCGTGGACTTGCTGGTTTGCGGTTTTGTTTTTAATTGTGAAATTGCAGTTTTTCACCAATTTTTGGATAAAATAGGATTCGAACATGATTAAAATGGCATTAAGGAACCAAAGTAATGGGATCAAGAAGCTGTGGGCAGTGTTGGGTAGAAACTAAACACAAAAATACTTGTTCGGAAGTACAGTGTTCCCTCGCTACTTTGCGGTTCGCTTTTCGCGGACTCGTTGTTTTGCGGTTTTTCAGTAAATACAGTAATGTATATATTTACGCTGGAGCTGTGCCTCTCCTTGCCATACACATCATGGGAGATGCCAGCCTGGGAAGCCACCTCTTGCAGGCACCTCACTCGCCCAGCTTCTCCTCCTCATCGGCTTCCTTCTCCTCCTCTTCCTCACTCTCCGCTGCAGATGGGAGCTTTTCCAGGTTGAAAGCGGAGAAGGAAGGGAAGGAATGATGATGGACAGGTCTAGARGGGCGAATGGTAGGTGGCTTGGGAGGGAGAAGGGGGGGACGGACCAACATCACGAGACCATCCCAGTGCAGGGAAAGAAAGGCGGGAGAGTCATCAAGCTCCCCAAAAAGAAAAGGGTCTCAGGATATACTCAGTGGATGAATAAACACAAAAAACAAAAGTAAAGTAGGACTTGTGCAGTGGCCGCTTGAGATGCTACTTGCCAACGTGAGATTGTGTGTGTGTGTGTRTGTGTGTGTGTGTGTGTGTGTGTGTGTATATATATATATATACACGTACACACACATATACATACATACACACACATACGTACACTAGCTATCCCGTGCCACGTGTTGCTGTGACCCAGTCTGGTGATCTGGAAAATAAAGTAACTACAACTCCCAAATGTCAAGGTCTATTTTCCCCAAACTCCTTCTGGTTCTTTTAAAAACCCRGGGTGGATTCCTTGCCCTTGGGATGGATTCTTGCCCTTGAGCATATGGAGTGTTTGWGCCAAGTTTGGTCTAGATCATTCATTGCTTGAGTCYACAGTGCTCTCTGGATGGAGGTGAACTACAACTCCAAAACTCAAGGTCAATGCCCACCAAATTCTTCTGTGTGCCAAGTTTGGTTCAGTTCTATCATTGGTAGAGTTCAGATTGCGGGTTAACTATAAATCCCAGCAACTATAACTCCCAAATGACAAAATCATTTTTTTTAGTGATGGTCACTCCTTGGATTAGTAGGTGTCTTGTGGCCAAATTTGGTGGCATTTAGTCCAGCGGTTTTTGAGTTATGGTGTAACTCAAAATGAACAGAGCATGCATATATATATATATATATACACACACACACACACACACACACACACACACACACACAGAGTCCCTACTTTGTGGATTTTCACTTTTTGCGAGTGGTCCTGGAATGTAACACCTGCAAAAAGTGAGGAAACACTGTATTTTCCAAGAGACCCAGACTTCACCATTTACCAATTTTCCATATGAACCAAGCACCAATATCAAATAGAATGTCCAGTTTGCTTCTTCATTGGTTTCCTCCAATAACTCCTAATGTAGAAGAAGGTTAGAAGTGGGGTTTTATGAGTTTGTGGGGATGGAGTGAGGATTTCCATGGAGTCGCTTCTTTGGAGATCTGCAGTATTTTGGGTCCAAGGGCAGGTCGTTTTTGTGAAATGTCTGAGAATGTGAGAAGGGATACTGAGCTCAAAGTGGTTTCTAATTAACTATAGCTGATTAAGATGAAGGTTTCCAATTACCTGTGACCAAGGGGAGCTCTTTCTCCACTGGATACTTTTGGAAACATTGGCGAAGGATCCGGATGCTATTCGTTGCAGGTCGTTTTGTAGGAATGATCATTGCAAGTTGATGCTAACTTTGTAAGTCAGCCCTTGTTAAGCCTTTGTAGCATTTGGGAGACTCAAGAGTTGGGTTGCATTTTGGTTTAGTGGAAAGAATGATGGAGAATGAAGGTAGTATAAAAGAAGAAGAGCGGATCAGCAGACAGGTGTGGGAGAAAGGTTTGGTTCCAAAGTTATGGAAGGGCGTTTTGGGTTGGTTGTGTTTTTTGGAGTTATGATGGAGCAAACTGGACCCTTTTGACAAATTGGTTTATTCATGATGATGATGTTTATTTATATTCTGCTTTTTTTCTCCACAAAGGAGGCCCAAAGCAGCTCCTTATCTTCTTAAGCTGCATCTACACTGGAGAATGAATGCAGTTTAGCACCACTTTGGCTGGCATGGGCTGCTTTTACCTTCGTTGCCCAAGAGTGCTGATACCTCCTCCCTAAACCACAACTCCCAGGTCTCCATAGCCTTGAAAGTGGTGCCAAACTGCATTAACTCTGCAGTGTAGAAGCTCCTTGAGGCAACTGTATTATCTCCTCTTTGGAGCAGAAAATTCAAACAACTGATCTCTCCATTCTTGAGTATTGGCTTCAAAAGCCTCCTGCATTGTCCTCTTCGAAGTTTCAAGATGATGTCAATTGTTACCTTGGTTTTGTAAAGATGTCCTTTTGGTTTCGTGGTGTTTTGTGGGCTGAGGGCAAACACTTCCTGGCTTCTTACCCTTTTGCACACCTCTTTGTTGAAGCTTTACCCTCTTTTAAGGTTTCTAAGCTTATGGATGTAAATATTCCCATTAAAGAACCACAGTTTTATTTCTCAGCTTGGCTCTGTGTCCTTCCTCAGCAAAAGATTAAAGATACTTCCTTTATATTCCTTCCTATCTCCCCGAGGCGACTCAGGGCGGATTATAGAACACACATACGGCAAGCATTCAATGCCATTAAACAATTGATAAGGACAGACAATACATAAAGAGTGGTATAGACTTTTCCCATCTTTTTCCATCTCCGGCATCTGGAGGCTGTGCTCAACTTTGGCCACAGGGAGGTGCTGTTGATCCATCTTCCACGCCAAGGAGCCTTTGTTATCCACAGATGATCTCCCGATTGTTGGCATCTCCATATGGGTGCCTTTTATTGTCTCCCTGCTTAAAGCAGTACCTATTTATCTACTCACATTACTGTTTTCGATCTGCTAGGTGAGCAGAAGCTGGGCCAATGGCCAGAATCTCACCCCGATCTGAGATTGAACTGTCAACCTTTCAATTGGCAAGATTTTCTGCAGCTGCCGGTGAACCAGCTGTGCTAAAGCTCGGCCCTCTTTTCAGTTCATCCAAAGACCTCAGGATTAGCAGAATGTTTGAATCTCATTTGCAGCCAATTTCCATTATGACAACAAGTCTTGGTAAATGAGGGATTGTGGAAAGACGTAACTCCAAAGTGAAAGAATGCGGCAGGTCCATCCTATAAGTCCCGTGAAGACACCCCTACATTGGAGGTTTGCTGAAACTTTGGCCCCAACAAGGCACCCATCCGCTCTCCAAAATCTCCTAAAATGGTTGTGGTTGTGAGTTGCAGCTTGCAACGTGAGTTTGGAAGGGCTTTTCTAGGTCAGCTTATGCAATGGGCACCAAAGTGAGCTACAATGGTGAGTGTCCAACTTAAGTCATTCTCACTCATGGAACGCCAGCTAGAATTTTCAAATTACATGGTTATGTAACAAAAATTGAAAAAATTTTTTTCCGGGGTTGAAAGTGTTATTTCCTGTTTAATTGTTCAGTACTTAGTTTGGAAATAGTTATTATATTCCAGAAGCTTCATTTTTCTGGTGGCTGCAAACTAGGTTGAATTGGACGAGGTATTCATTGAAAAACTATAGAAAAGCGTTGTGTATTTTGGGTAAACCCTGACCCATTTCGTGTCCCAGCTTTTGGTGGGGACCCAAATCAATTTTTTGGGAGTCAGATATCTGTTTTCACTTTCCAGTGCCAAAAGATCCTTTTTCTATTGGCCGATTATGGGGGGGGGGGGCGAGCTCCCACACAGGCTCCACTTCCCAGTGCGTGCTTTAAGGAGGCTGCTTCTTACCTGCTGTTTCTACTCTAGAGTAAAAGGCGCTCAGCTGACTGCAGGCCTGGTAGGTGTGGGCACTCCATGCAACACACACACTCTCCTTGGGATAAGAGTGCATGTGTGGCGTGCAGGTCCACAGCGCCCTACCTGCTAGGGCCTGTAGCCTAGCACCCCTTACTATAGAGTAAGAGGCACTCAGTTGTAGCCCTGGTGGATGCAGGTACTTCTACACACACACTCTTCTTGGAAAGAGAGTGCCTGTGTGGTGTGCAGGCAGGCCCAGAGCACCTGCACTTGCCAGGGCCTGCAGCTGAGAGCCCCTTACTAAAGAGTAAGAGGTGCTCAGTTGTAGCCTTTGTGGATGCAGGTGCTTCTACATGTCATACACGCTCTCTTGTTGGAAAGAGAGTGCCTGTGTGGTGTGCAGGCAGGCCTAGAGCACCAGCACTTGCCAGGGCCTGCAGCTGAGTGCCCCTTACTAAAGAGTAAGAGGTGCTCAGTTGTAGCCTTTGTGGATGCAGGTGCTTCTACATGTCATACACGCTCTCTTGTTGGAAAGAGAGTGCCTGTGTGGTGTGCAGGCAGGCCCAGAGCACCTGCACTTGCCAGGGCCTGCAGCTGAGAGCCCCTTACTAAAGAGTAAGAGGTGCTCAGTTGTAGCCTTTGTGGATGCAGGTGCTTCTACATGTCATACACGCTCTCTTGTTGGAAAGAGAGTGCCTGTGTGGTGTGCAGGCAGGCCTAGAGCACCAGCACTTGCCAGGGCCTGCAGCTGAGTGCCCCTTACTAAAGAGTAAGAGGTGCTCAGTTGTAGCCTTTGTGGATGCAGGTGCTTCTACATGTCATACACGCTCTCTTGTTGGAAAGAGAGTGCCTGTGTGGTGTGCAGGCAGGCCTAGAGCACCAGCACTTGCCAGGGCCTGCAGCTGAGAGCCCCTTACTAAAGGGTAAGAGGTGCTCAGTTGTAGCCTTTGTGGATGCAGGTGCTTCTACATGTCATACACGCTCTCTTGTTGGAAAGAGAGTGCCTGTGTGGTGTGCAGGCAGGCCTAGAGCACCAGCACTTGCCAGGGCCTGCAGCTGAGTGCCCCTTACTATAGAGTAAAAGGTGCTCGGTTGTAGCCTTGTGGGTGCAGGTGCTTCTACACACCACATACACATTCTCATTGGAAAGAGAGTGCCTGTGTGGTGTGCAGGCAAACCCCGAGAGCCTGCACTTGCCAGGGGCTGCAGCCAAGTGCCCCTTACTATAGAGTAAGAGGTGCTCGGTTATGGGGTTATGGGCCCTGGCGGGTGCAGGTACTTCTACACACTACACATGCACTCTCCATTGAAAGAGAATCCCTGTGTGGTATGCAGGCAGGCCCAGAGCACCCACACTTGCCAGGGCCTGCAGCTGAGTGCCCCTTAGTATAGAGTAAGAGGCACTCGGTTGTAGCCTTGTGGCTGCAGGTGCTTCTACACAACACACACACATTCTCATTGGAAAGAGAGTGCCTGTGTGGTATGCAAGCAGACCCAGAGCACTCGCACTTGCCAGGGCCTGCAGCCGAGTAACCCTTACTATAGAGTAAGAGGTGCTCGGCTGTAGCCTTGGTGGGTGCAGGTGCTTCTTACATGCCACACACACTCTTTTCTTGGAAAGAGAATGCCTGTATGGTGTGAAGGCAGACCCAGAGCACTCACACTTGCCAGGGCCTGCAGCTGAGTGCCCCTTACTATAGAGTAAAAGGTGCTCGGTTGTAGCCTTGTGGGTGCAGGTGCTTCTACACACCACATACACATTCTCATTGGAAAGAGAGTGCCTGTGTGGTGTGCAGGCAAACCCCGAGAGCCTGCACTTGCCAGGGGCTGCAGCCAAGTGCCCCTTACTATAGAGTAAGAGGTGCTCGGTTATGGGGTTATGGGCCCTGGCGGGTGCAGGTACTTCTACACACTACACATGCACTCTCCATTGAAAGAGAATCCCTGTGTGGTATGCAGGCAGGCCCAGAGCACCCACACTTGCCAGGGCCTGCAGCTGAGTGCCCCTTAGTATAGAGTAAGAGGCACTCGGTTGTAGCCTTGTGGCTGCAGGTGCTTCTACACAACACACACACATTCTCATTGGAAAGAGAGTGCCTGTGTGGTATGCAAGCAGACCCAGAGCACTCGCACTTGCCAGGGCCTGCAGCCGAGTAACCCTTACTATAGAGTAAGAGGTGCTCGGTTGTAGCCTTGGTGGGTGCAGGTGCTTCTTACATGCCACACACACTCTTTTCTTGGAAAGAGAATGCCTGTATGGTGTGAAGGCAGACCCAGAGCACTCACACTTGCCAGGGCCTGCAGCCGAGAGGTGCTCGGTTGTAGCTTTGGTGGGTCCAGGTGCTTCTACATGACACACACAGTCTCTTCTTGGAAAGAGAATGCCTGTGTGGTGTGCAGGAAGGGCCAGAGCACTCACACTTGCCATGGCCTGCAGCTGAGTACCCCTTTCTATAGAGTAAGAGGCGCTCTGTGGTAGCCTTGGTGGGTGCAAGTGCTTCTACATGCCACACACACTCTCTTCTTGGAAAGAGAGTGCCTATGGGGTGTGCAGGCAGGTCCAGAGTACTCACACTTGCCAGGGCCTGCAGCTGAGTGCCCCTTACTATAGAGAGCTCTGTTTTAGGCCCTGGCAGGCGCAGGTACTTCTGCATGCCACACATGCCCTCTCCTTGGAAAGAAAATGCCTGTATGGTGTGAAGGCAGGTCCAGACCACCTGCACTTGCCAGGGCCTGCAGCCAAGCACCCCTTTCTATAGAGTAAAAGGTGCTCAGTTGTAGCGTTAGTGGGTACAAGTGCTTCTACATGCCACACACACTCTCTTCTTGGAAAGAGAGTGCCTGTGTGGTGTGCAGGCAGGCCCAGAGCACTCACACTTGCCAGGGCCTGCAGCTGAGTGCCCCTTAGTATAGAGTAAGAGGTGCTCGGTTGTAGCCTTGTGGCTGCAGGTGCTTCTACACAACACACACACACTCTCATTGGAAAGAGAGTGCCTGTGTGGTGTGCAGGCAGGCCCCGAGAGCCTGCACTTGCCAGGGGCTGCAGCCAAGTGCCCCTTACTATAGAGTGAGAGGTGCTCGGTTATGGGGTTATGGGCCCTGGCGGGTGCAGGTACTTCTACACACTACACATGCACTCTCCGTTGAAAGAGAATTCCTGTGTGGTATGCAGGCAGGCCCAGAGCACCCACACTTGCCAGGGCCTATAGCTGAGAGCCCCTTACTAAAGAGTAAGAGGTGCTCAGTTGTAGCCTTGGTGGGTGCAAGTGCTTCTACATGCCACACACACACTCTTGTTGGAAAGAGAGTGCCTGTGTGGTGTGCAGGAAGGGCCAGAGCACTCACACTTGCCAGGGCCTGCAGCTGAGTGCCCCTTAGTATAGTGTAAGAGGTGCTCAGTTGTAGCCTTGGTGGGTCCAGGTGCTTCTTACATGCCACACACACTCTTCTTGGAAAGAGAATGCCTGTATGGTGTGAAGGCAGACCCAGAGCACCTGTACTTGCCAGGGCCTGCAGCCGAGTGCCCCTTACTATAGAGCAAGAGGTGCTTGGTTGTAGGTCCTGGCAGGCAGAGGTGCTTCTGCATGCCAGACATGCACTTGCCAGGGCCTGCAGCTGAGTGCCTCTTACTCTGTGATGCCGAAAAGCAAGCCAGGACCCGCTCCTGATGGCTTTCATGTTGAGCTGATTTTGGTAGCAAGGGAGACTTTCCTATTTCGTGCTCCCAAAGGAATGAAAGACACGAAAGAAACAAAGGAAATGGGAGAAACAAGTTCCACGCACAACTCTATGCTGCAGGATATCCCACTACCACAAGCTATGTTGAATTGGCTGTGATTCAATGAGATATTTATTGAAAGAGTATAGGAAAATATGCTTCAGGATGTCTCTTTGCAAAAACAAAGTTTGTGCAATTTAGTAAACATAGAATCATAGAATTATAGAATCAAGGAGTTGGAAGAGACCTCATGGGCCATCCAGTCCAACCCCATTCTGCCAAGAAGCAGGAATGTTGCATTCAAAGCACCCCTGACAGATGGCCATCCAGCCTCTGTTTCAAAACTTCCAAAGAAGGAGCCTCCACCACACTCCGGGGCAGAGAGTTCCACTGCTGAACGGCTCTCACAGTCAGGAAGTTCTTCCTCGTGTTCAGGTGGAATCTCCTCTCTTGTAGTTTGAAGCCATTGTTTTCCATATTGTTATGATAGAACCAATGAGGAAATGGCATTTATCACCCAGGAACAAAAATAGTGTGACATAGTGTTATAGCTGTTTTTGCACCAAAGTTCCTCCATGTATGTCCCTTTTTTCCTGCCATAAGAGCAAAGCACATATTCTGGCTTGTGCATACTGGTTTAGCACATTTAATGCAATAGCTAGACATTCCTGCTGTCTGTCTTATTAGGTTTATATCAAAATGATGCATGTGGCGTTATCCGACCACGCCAGGAGCAGTTTTTCCCATCACAAAGGACTTTCCATTTTCTCCAAGGAATGTTAGCAAGAGAAAGAGGTCCCAAACATGGACATTTGATCTAGGTTTTCGCACTCGGGCCTGGGATGCATCAGGCGAGGTGTTGACAGTCCTTGGGGACCGATGGAGCCGGTGGCTTTGAAGCTCCGAGGCAGAAATGCCAAGTATGGAGCTGTGAGGAAGGCGTCCAACTGGATGGCAATTCGAAGCATGCGGAACATTTGAGAAAGGCGTGACAGCCCTATCCAGGCATGACTTCCCTTTATTCCAATGGCACGGCAAGGTTTCAGATGCCCAATCTTTGCATAGAGATTTATTTTGCAACTACATGGTAGAGTTAATGCAGTTTGACACCACTTGAGCCACCATAGCTCAATGCTCCAGGAAGCTGGGATTTGTAGCTTTTCGAGGCTGAAATCCTCCTTTGGTGTCTCATCAAGCGACAACTCTCAAGCAGGTTACAGCACAACTGAAACACATTTATGTTTCCATGACATTGAGCCATGTTTGCCAAGTGGCACCAAACTGCATTGATTTCATAGTGTGGAGGCACCCAAACTCATACAGGGATTTCCTTTCAAATGTGTCACTTTTCTCACAAGTAATATTCTCCCGTCCAGAACGTGTCTGTTGTGCTTTGGCAGACTACACTACGTAACCAAATTAGAAAAACATTCTGTTCCTGGTTTGAAAGTGTTACTTCCTCTTTAATTGTGCGGTCCTTACTTTGAAAGTAGTTGTTATAATCCAGAAACTTTGTTTTTGTGGCACAAACTAGGTTGAATTGGATGAAATATTCATTGGAAAACTATAGCAAAATGTGCTTCAGGATGTCTCTTTGCAAAAACAAAGTTTTAGCAATTTTATTATTTTTCCCCATGTTTTTATGATAGAAACAATTAGGAAATGATATTTATAAACCGGAACAAAAATCCTGATACATAGTGCTATTTGTCCCACAATCATAGCATGTGTTGGCAAAGGCTTTCATGGCCAAAATCACTGGGTTGCTGTGAGTTTTCCAGGCTGTGTTGCCATGTTCCAGAAGCATTCTCTCCTGACGTTTCACCCACATCTATGACAGGAATCCTCAGAGGTTGTGAGGACTGTTGGAAACAAGGCAAGTGGGGTTGATATACACATATCTGTGGAATAATGTCCAGGGTGGGAGAAAGAATCTCTCTGTTGGAGGCACATGTGAATGTTGCCATTGGCCACCTTGATTAGCATTGAATGGGGCACCACAACTGAAGAGAGATATTGACAAGCTGGAATGTGTCCAGAGGAGGGCGACTAAAATGATCAAGGGTCTGGAGAACAAGCCCTATGAGGAGCGGCTTAAGAGCTGGGCATGTTTAGCCTGAAGAAGAGAAGGCTGAGAGGAGATATGATGAGCCATGCATAAATATGTGAGGGAAGTCATAGGGAGGAGGGAGCAAACTTGTTTTCTGCCCTGGAGACTAGGACACAAACAATGGCTTCAAACTACAAGAAAGGAGATTCCATCTGAACATGAGGAAGAACTCCCTTACTGTGAAAGCTGTTCAGCAGTGGAACTCTCTGCCCTGGAGTGTGGTGGAGGCTCTTTCTTTGGAAGCTTTTAAACAGAGGCTGGATGGCCATCTGTCAGGGGTGATTTGAATGCAATATTCCTGCTTCTTGGCAGAATGGGGTTAGACTGGATGGCCCAGGAGGTCTCTTCCAACTCTAGGATTCTATGATTCTATGATTCTATGAATGGCCTTGCAGCTTCAAAGCCTGGCTGATTGCTGCCTGGGGTAATCCTTTGTTGGAAGGTGTTAGCTGGCCCTGATTGATTCTTGTCTGGAATTCCCTTGTTTTTTTAGTATTCTTCTTTATTTACTGCCCTGATTTTAGAGGTTTTTTTAATACTGGTGACCAGATGTTTTTCTGTTCCATGGTTTCCTCCTTTTTGTTGACGTTGTCCACATCTTGTGGATTTCAATGGCTCCTCTGTGTAGCTTGACATGGTGGTTGTGAGAGCGGTCCAGCATTTCCGCGTTCTCAAATCATATGCTGTGTCCAGGTTGGTTCCTCAGGTGCTCTGCTATGGCTGACTTCTCTGGTTGGATTAGTCTGCAGTGCCTTTCACTTGCCTTGTTTCCAACAGACCTCACAACCTCTGAGCAAGCCTGCCATAGATGTGGGTGAAACATCAGGAGAGAATGCTTCTGGAACATGGCCAGACAGCCCTGAAAACTCACAGCAACCCAATCATAGCATGGCTTGCATGCATCACTAACATGTTGTTCAATATCATAAGCTGGATTTGTGTTGTACATTATGCAACTTCATACTTACTTAGCTACCTTGCAAAAGTGCTAGGTTTATGCATTGTGAAGATACATGAATGGGGCACTAGCATGATGTCTTGATGTGGATCAGGCCCTATTCATGTGCATTAGTCCCTATGCAAAATAGTCCTAATGCACATCAGTCCCAAGGCACATGGGCCATTTCACAGACTCCCCCATACGGCAATGAGAAAACAGCCCTTTACATGCGGATATTACGGAACCGCTCCGGTCTCATTTCCAGCAAACATACATTCCAGTTATGAAGATGTACATTCTAAATAGGATTTCAGCGATCCATTTTATTTCTAGCATGGAGATAACTCTTTCAGAGAAAAGGCAGTAAGAAATGTCAACTTGCAATGCAAGAGGTGAGTGTCACCATTTCCAAAGCATTCCTCCCACATTCCAGAAAGTGGGGAAGGTCAAATAGAGAAGGGAGTCACAACAATAACAATGCAATTCGAAAACGATCAGAATGAGAGAGAGGGGCTTCGCAGTAACCTTCACGGAGCTGCATGAAACGGAAACCATTTCCAGTCATTGCTTGCTTTGCTTCTCCACTTCCAGCTCTTTCCGGATGTCGGAGACCTCCCTGGGGACATGGAGGGTCAAGCCGTCCATCCACTTCTTGACATGGACCTGGCAACCCAGGCGGGACCTGAAAAGAAAGCCAAGAGCGTGAATTTGCAGCAGAGGAATCCCACTCTTACAGCCAGGGTTTGAATCCTGGGCTTGGCCACAGGAAACCAAACCTTCATAGAATCCTAGAATCCTAGAGTTGGAAGAGACCTCCTGGGCCATCCAGTCCAACCCCATTCTGCCAAGAAGCAGGAATATTGCATTCAAATCACCCCTGACAGATGGCCATCCAGCCTCTGTTTCAAAGCTTCTAAAGAAGGAGCCTCCACCACACTCCGGGGCAGAGAGTTCCACTGCTGAACGGCTCTCACAGTCAGGACCTTCTTCCTCATGTTCAGATGGAATCTCCACCACAGCAGAGAGTTCCACTGCTGAACGAGCTCTCACAGTCAGGAAGTTCTTCCTCATGTTCAGGTGGAATCTCCTCTCTTGTCGTTTGAAGCCATTGTCCATTGCGTCCTAGTCTCCAGGGAAGCAGAAAACAAGCTTGCTCCCTCCTCCCTGTGGCTTCCTCTCACATATTTATACATGGCTACAGGCATGTAGCCGGGGGGGGGGGGGGGGGGGGCTTGAGGGGCTTCAGCCCCCCCCCGAAATTCTCATGGTGGTTCACAAAAAGGCCTTACTGGTGCATTATTTAAACTGTTATGTTTATTCATATCATGATCTGATCACCATACTCAATATATCCCATATGCATGGGGGTATTGAGGTAACAATACAAAAGGTTTGCTAGGGTAGACCCTCTTTCACTCAGACTCAGCCCCCCCGCCCCCCCCCCACCAAACCCAACCCCCCCCCCCCCCACCCCCGATTTTTAGCCCCCCCCCCCCCCCCACCCCCCCCCCCCCCCCCCCCACCACCCCCCCCGAAACGAAATCCTGGCAGCGGGCCTGAATGGCTATCATATCCTCTCAGCCTTCTCTTCTTCAGGCTAAACATGCCCCAGCTCTTTAAGCCGCTCCTATAGGGCTTGTTCTCCAGACCCTTGATCATTTTAGTCGCTCCTCCTCTGGACACATTCCAGCTTGTCAATATCTCTCTTGAATTGTGGTGCCCAGAATTGGACACAATATTCCAGGTGTGGTCTAACCAAAGCAGAATAGAGCATGGGGAGCATTACTTCCCTGGATCTAGACACTATGCTCCTATTGATGCAGGCCAAAATCCCATTGGCTTTTTTTGCCGCCACATCACATTGTTGGCTCATGTTTAACTTGTTGTCCACGAGGACTCCAAGATCTTCACACGTACTGCTCTCGAGCCAGGCGTCCCCCATTCTGTATCTTTGCATTTCGTTTTTCCTGCCAAAGTGGAGTCTTGCATTTGTCACTGTTGAACTTCATTTTGTTAGTTTTGGCCCATCTCTCTAATCTGTCAAGATCGTTTTGAATCCTGCTCCTGTCCTCTGGAGTATTGGCTCTCCCTCCCAATTTGGTGTCGTCTGCAAACTTGATGATCCTGCCTTCTAACCCTTCATCTAAGAAGTCATGAATGAAGATCCTGAGCAGGACCGGGCCCAGGAGGGAACCCTGCTTGTGGCACTCCACTTGTCACTTCTTTCCAGGAAGAATAGGAGGAAGCCTTGGGGAGAATCACCCTCTGGGTTCGTCCATTTAACCAATTCCAGATCCACCTCACCGTAGTTTTGCCTCGCCCACATTGGACTAGTTTCCTTGCCAGGAGGTCATGGGGGACCTTGTCGAAGGCCTTCCTGAAATCCAGGTACATTACATCCACGGCATTCCCCGCATCTTTGATGCATCACACTCTCTTGGCCTCAAGGGAAACACTTTCTGGACAAATCCCACCAAGAAAACCTTGTGACAGGGTTGTCGTAAGTTGGAAACAACTTTGAAGGCACAACAATGGATCCCAACAGGGTGTCAACTCCCCAATCTGTTTACTGGGAGTTTCCGAAATAAGGAGCAGGGTTCTGTTTTCGTTCTGGTAAGATTTGAAATGAAATCTTACCGGCTTGTCATTTTTAGGCTTATCGGCATGGAACTTGCCTCAGTTGTAGGCCACATTTATGACTACAAGTCTGCCAAGTTTTGGAATGTTTCACCAATCCACTCATTTTTGGGAAATTTTTAAAGCAGCCGAATCCCCCGAGTCCCCCAAATCCAATACACTCAGATGATGTCATGCACATCCCTAGTGCCAACCAATACTTCCTGGAAATTGTAAAATTATACTGCACTTTAAAACAACAACAACAATTGGTTCTGATTTGGACTCAGAATCCATTCTTGATGGAGAGAGATGGAAGGAGAAAGGTTCCTCACGTGTCTGTCAGGCCAAAAGCCAGGTCCAGCATGTCCAGCTCTTCCTCGCTGACGGCGCCCAGTTTTCGGAAAGCCTCTTCTTCAAAGATGAGGTGGCAAGTGGAGCAAGCGAGGGTCCCTTCGCACGCACCTTTGGGAGAATGGATACAAAGGGCTCATTGTATTTTTTAAGCATTGTCCATAGGCATTTCACCACAACCAAGCTGGAAAACGTCTAGACCAGGCATGGACAATCTTGGGCCTTCCCTCTGGGTGTTTTGGAGTTCAGCTCACACAATTCCTAACAGTCTTGGGCCCTTTCCTTTCCCTCCTCAGCTGCTTAAGCTGTTAGGAATTGTGGGAGTTGAAGTCCAAAACAACCGGAGGGAAGGCCCAAGTTTGCCCATGCCTTATGCTATTGTCTATGTGATTTATTTTTAAATGCATGTATTGTTATTGCTTGTATTGTTGTATAGTGGGCTCGGCCTCATGTGAGCCACACCAAGTCCCTTGGGGAGATGGTAGCAGGGTATAAATAAAGTATTATTATTATTATTATTATTATTATTATTATTATTAGGCCCAAGTTTGCCCATGCCTGGTCTAGACATAAAGGTTGTCGAGACTTATGGCGAATACTGCGGTGGGTTAAACTGCTGAGCTGCTGAACTTGCTGATTGAAAGGTCACAGGCTCGTATCCGGGGAGCGGTGTGAGCTCCCGCTGTCAGCCCCAGCTTCTGCCAACCTAGCAGTTCGAAAACATGCCAATGTGAATAAATCAATAGGTACCGCTCTGGCGGGAAGGTCACAGCACTCCATGAAGTCATGCTGGCCACATGACCTTGGAGGTGTCAACACTGGCTTAGAAATGGAGATGTGCACCAGAGTCCCAGAGTCGAACACAACTGGTCTTAATGTCAGGCAAAATCCTTTATCTTACCTTCTTGACATTATGTCCTCTCCATAAACTGAAATGATCTCATGATAAATTGCAGCGGTGTTCATGCCCTTAACATTTAGGAAGCGTATTACAGCACAAAGTTTGCATTTGGAGGGAAACGGAATAAGGACGCTCATCTTTAACCTTCACGACAACACCAGTCGATGAGCTACTGACGACTGGCACTGCTCGTTCACTTCCACTGGCTTCTTGCTACACAGCAGTGAGAGCAACTTCCCCCAAGAAAATTTGGAACCTTACTTTCCAGATAATCCTCTGTTCCTGGTTCGAAAGGGTTATTTTTGTTTTAATTATGCAGTCCTTACTTTGAAGGTAAGGTACCACTCCAGAGGGAAGTCATGCAGTCATGGCCATGCAGTCATGCCGGCCACATGACCTTGGAGGTGTCTACGGACAACACCGGCTCTTCGGCTTAGAAATGGAGATGAGCACCAACCTCCAGAGTTGGACATGACTGGACTTAATGTCAGGGGAAAACCTTTACCTTTACCTAACAGGATTTGGGGAAGGATCTCCAAGTGGCTGCAAATTGGTTCTCTTTAACGTTGGCAATTAACATTCAGTATGATTTGCTGCCATCTTCTGGATTTGTTGCACGCTGCACATCGCAGGCATCCCATCCGAAGGAGAGAGCAATGCAACCCAAAGGGACAAAGCAGAGGGAAACTCACTTTGGGGAACTACAACTCCCAGAATCTCTCTCTGATGGGTTGTGGGATTTGAAATCCCCAAAATAGTACTTCCCATGTTCTGTAAAAGGATATAGGCTTCATTTGGTTCACCTATAAGACTATAAGGGAATGAATTTGCTAGCCTCTCGGCCTGTTTGCTAGCCATGCCAACTTTGCCAGGAATCCTGTTTCAGTCTTGACTAGTGGTGCATCTACACTTTGGACTGAATGCCATTCAACATCACTTTAATGCAATGGAATGATGGGATTTGCACCTTGAGGAGCCACCAGAAGAGAAAGCAAAAGACCTTGCAAAACTATAATTCCCAGGACCGCAGAGTACTGAGCGTAGCATCAAGCTGCATTCATTCTACAGAGTAGATGCACCCTAGGATAGAGTCATTGAATCCATCTCACAGCGTGTTGCCGGACCACTCAGTGATTGATCTAATGGGATCTAGTTGGGAGATATGCACAGGATCCCATATTCCTTACAGAGTTTGGAAACTTCCCAAGACAAACTGACCAGACTCAAGACCTGTCCATCTTGAATCTGACTGTATATTATGGCCAAGGAAAACAAAGCAAGGTGATAGATGTGGCTTACCAAAGCCATCGATGCTGAGGTTCTGATTGACCACCACTTCCAGCAAACTCTCCCCTTCCTTGGCGGCGACAGAGAACTTCTCTCCATTTCGGTTGATAAAATGGAGCTGGACCTTCTCCGGAGAAGTCAGCGATGAAGGATGAGAGGAGCTGGGGAACATTCCAGGTAAAAGAGAGGCACAATGGTTATGTTCACAAATGTAGAATGATGAGAAGAATACTCCAAAAATATAAGCTGAGGACAAAGTGGTGGAGGAGAAGAGGAGCTGGGACTGTTGGGAAAGTAGGAAGGCGGAGGACTCATTGAGATGGTATCCAAAGGGAATTTCAGGTCGAAAGCAAGCTACTTTTTATGCTTTCAGCTCAATTTGCAGCACTTGAAGAAAGCTGAGGGCCATAGAGGAGGATTGAGGAACTGGGACTATTTAGAAGTAGTTGGGAAAGTGGGAATGCAGAGGAGTAATGCTTTCCAAATCAGGACTGCTGGAGAGTATTAATGCAACAATCTATATTATCTCCACACACTTTTTCTCTCTTTTCTTTGAATTAAGGCAAACCAAACCCTGTATTTTATAAATCTCCATCATCTGCTGTCTTTTACTTTACAGTCCTGGATTCTCCTTTTGTCTGAAATTGTTTTTCTACCTTACACTATGTAACACAGTTTTTGTTCCTGGGTTATGAATGCCATGTCTTCATTGGTACTGTTGTAAAAACATGGGGAAAGTTTATTAAACTGCAAAAACTTTCTTTTGGTGGTCTGCACATTGAAAGGTTTCAAAAAGGCATATTTTCACCAAGGAACATTTACAAACTTTTGGGTTTCAGGTAATAAAAGGATAAAAGGCAATATTATATCTCAAACCAACCATATATTTTTACCAAAATACTACAAATGGATGAAAATGAGCCTAGAAGTGTGTCATTTTGTGAGATTTCTGAGGGTAGCTATGTCAGATTTCATGGATTAGTCCCCAAATGTAATCCCCCATTTCCACTTGCGAAACATGGATGGTCTACAGACATTATACACAACTCCTGGAAAGTTTCCATCAGCGTTGCCTCTGAAAAATCCTGCAAATCTTTCTCTCACCCTGGACATCATTCCACAGATACATAAACCCAGCCATCCTCTGAGGATGCCTGCCATAGATGTAGATGAAACATCAGGAGAGAATGCTTCTAGAACCTGGCCATATAGCCTGGAAAACCTACAACAACCCAGATTTCAAACTATTATTAAACCACCCTAAGAAAACAAAGGTCTTCAATAAGATGCTTACCCTGTGTCGCTGGGGACGTCTTGAAGCCTGCAAGTGGAGCTGAACCTTCTCCTTGGAGGCAATGCTGAAAGAGCTTGTTGTTGGTGAGCCATCCCAAAGGAGGAGAGGCCTCGAACCCTCTGCAGTGAGCGCCCCAGTCCTTGGACCAGCTTGGAGAAGCGGAGAGGCATCTTCTGCTGTCTCCTGTTCTTCAAGGACTGATGGATGAAATGCAGTCAGCTGGAGAGATGTTATAAGCCCAGCTGGGTGAACGGGAGGACAGCCCTCGGCCTTGGAAGAGGGGGAAATGCACCCTCCCACCATCCAAGGAGGGGAGATCTCCTCTCTGGGTCCCAATTGCAGAAGAGTCCTAGCACTCTGGAAGCAAAACCAGGAGAAAGGGATGGCTGGAAGGGCCTTCTCATCCATCACTCCCTTGTCAATGGGGCCTTGACACTGTCAGGAAGAGAAACGATGGATGTTGTGGTCTGCAAAATTATCTCCCTGTTCCGAGGGGTGCCATAAGCTACGACCAATGTGACAGTGCATAAGGACAACAACTTGCCAAATGTGGCATTGGTACATTTGGAGCACAATTACCTTTCCCTTGGTGACATCAGTTAGACTAGCACAGATTTCACACTTTCACAACAACATAACAACAACAATTTTATTTCTTCTTGGGGAGGGTTATAGGATAATTAAAACACACAAACATTGCAAAATTTCTATAAATATACATATTTCTATAAAAGATACATATTAAAACGTATTTCAATATGGACTGATGGGCTATGTTTCAGTCTCTTTTAATGTTTAGAGGTTGTATGTTCTAAATTGTATTTTTTTAGTGTGTTTGCATTTTGTTTTAAAACAGGTATGTGGGATATAAATACATTCTATTATTATTATTATTATTATTATTATTATTATTATTAGTCATGTCATAGTAGTAGTAGTACAAAGGAGCCATCTAAGACCCCTTCTACACTGCCATATAAAATCCAGATTGTCTGCTTTGAACTGGATTGTAAGGCAGTGTAGAACCATACAATCCAGTTCAAAGCAAAGAATCTGGATTATCTATTTTGATAAACTGGGTTATATGACCGTGTAGAAGGGGCCTAAGATCATACATACCCAGCTCCTTTCATGTGCAGACTTCGGGTGCATCTACACTGTAGAATTAATGCAGTTTGACACCACTTTAACAGCTATGGGATCCTGGCAGAATGTAAATAAGCACAACAACAACAATTAGTCCTAGACACTTGGGAAGTATCCGACACGTAATCCAATGCAGAAGCCAGCATAGTGCTCTTGTTTGCTGTGTACTAATCTTGTTGTGTATCTAATAATAATAATAATAATAATAATAATAATAATAATAATAATAATAATAAAACATCAAGTGCTTTAAAAACCATCACACAGTCCTAGATGCCTGGGAAATGTTCAACTTGTGATTTTGTGATGCGAAATCCAGCATATAGATCTCCTTTGCTGTGACATACTGTCTTTTTGTGCTAGTATTTATTTATCGTGTCATCAGCAACCATACCATTGTATTACATTTCTAACAGAACACAACAAACAGAGAAAAAAAGCACAAATTTTGCAAACTTGGTAGTTGGTTAAATGTCCTTTGACCAGTATCTGGCCCCTTGGAGTGCCTCTGGTGTTGCTGCAAGAAGGTCCTCCATGGTGCATGTGGCAGGGCTCAGGGTGCATTGCAGCAGGTGGTCAGTGGTTTGTTCTTCTCCACACTCGCATGTCGTGGATTCCACTTTGTGGCCCCATTTCTTGAGGTTGGCTCTGCATCTCGTGGTGCCAGAGCGCAGTCTGTTCAGCGCCTTCCAAGTCGCCCAGTCTTCTGTGTGCCCAGGGGGAGTCTCTCATTTGGTATCAGCCATTGGTTGAGGTTCTGGGTTTGAGCCTGCCACTTTTGGACTCTCGCTTGCTGAGGTGTTCCAGCGAGTGTCTCTGTAGATCTTAGAAAACTATTTCTAGATTTAAGTCATTGACGTGCTGGCTGATACCCAAACAGGGATGAGCTGGAGATGTCTCTGCCTTGGTCCTTTCACTATTGGCTGCTACTTCCCGGCGGATGTCAGGTGGTGCGATACCGGCTAAGCAGTGTAATTTCTCCAGTGGTGTAGAGCGCAGACACCCCGTGATAATGCGGCATGTCTCATTAAGAGCCACATCCACTGTTTTAGCATGGTGAGATGTGTTCCACACTGGGCATGCATACTCAGCAGCAGAGTAGCACAGCGCAAGGGCAGATGTCTTCACTGTGTCTGGTTGTGATCCCAGGTTGTGCCAGTCAGCTTTCGTATGATGTTGTTTCTAGCGCCCACTTTTTGCTTGATGTTCAGGCAGTGCTTCTTGTAGGTATTTGGGTGCGCTGCAAGACATCTGGGCGTCCCCTGGGCAACGTCTTCATAGACAGCTGATTCTCTCGCCTCAGAAGCAACCAGAAGCAACTTTGTGCTAGTAAAATAATAATAATAATAATAATAATAATAATAATAATAATAATAATAGTTTTGTGAAGCACTCTTTGGCAGAGATAGCCTTGTAAAACCACAGCTCCCAGGACTCCATAGTATTGAGCCATGGCAGTTAATGTCAAACAGCATTCATGTTTGACCCTCAAACACAGTGCAGATTTCCCGTTTGGACTGATGCATTTCTATGCTGCCTGCAAAGTGAGACTCGGGAAACTCCCAGCAACCATTCAATGCCTCCAAGCAGCGTTTGCAGTTTATCTGCTGGAGATCCTTGAATGGAGAGCTGGGAGACGGAGCCAAGGCCAGGCCGAGAGGGCCTCTCTTCTGTCGTCCCTGAAACCGGTAGAAAATTGGCAATGATGCAGGGATGGAGAGTTCCCCATAGGGATGGCCCTGGGAGAGGATTTGGCTTGGCAAAGCAAAGAGGGGCAGCGCTGGAAGAGGGCAGTTGCTTTCCATTGATGGCATGTGCCTCACGTAGGGGTGTGCAAAATGATCACTACTCTTCATATTTCGGATCAAATTCATTAAATTTGTGCATACGAATTGGTATTAGAAACATGCAGGAAAGTTGGGTGGGGGGGATTTAAGAATCAAAACACACACCGATCATTTTCGTTAAGATTCTGTAACATTCAGATGCCTCTCAAAGTCAGTTTAATTTTCAGTATAAGCACTAAGCAACTTTGGTAAAGCCAAGAGAACTTTCTGCTTATAACAACAACAACGACAACAACAAGAAGAAAGGAGATTCCATCTGAACATGAGGAAGAACTTCCTGACTGTGAGAGCCGTTCAGCAGTGGAACTCTCTGCCCTGGAGTGTGGTGGAGGCTCCTTCTTTGGAAGCTTTTAAACAGAGGCTGGATGGCCATCTGTCAGGGGTGATTTGAATGCAATATTCCTGCTTCTTGGCAGGGGGTTGGACTGGATGGCCCATGAGGTCTCTTCCAACTCTGATTCTATGACTCTATAATATAATATAATATAATCATAGAATCAAAGAGTTGGAAGAGACCTCATGGGCCATCCAGTCCAACCCCCTGCCAAGAAGCAGGAATATTGCATTCAAATCACCCCTGACAGATGGCCATCCAGCCTCTGTTTAAAAGCTTCCAAAGAAGGAGCCTCCACCACACTCCGGGGCAGAGAGTTCCACTGCTGAACGGCTCTCACAGTCAGGAAGTTCTTCTCATGTTCAGATGGAATCTCCTCTCTTGTAGTTTGAAGCCATTGTTCCATTGTGTCCTAGAAAACAAGCTTGCTCCCTCCTCCTCCCTTTGGTTTCCTCTCACATATTTATACATGGCTCTCATCATATCTCCTCTCAGCCTTCTCTTCTTCAGGCTAAACATGCCCAGCTCCTTAAGCCGCTCCTCATAGGGCTTGTTCTCCAGACCCTTGATCATTTTAGTCGCCCTCCTCTGGACACATTCCAGCTTGTTAACATCTCCCTTCAGTTGTGGTGCACAGGATTGGACACAGTATTCCAGGTGTAGTCTGACTAAGGAATAGAGGGGTAGCATTATGGGATGGCCAAGAACTCATTGGGATCATTATTGGCAAATTTGAAGAGATCGTGATGTTTTGTGTGTCTGGTATTCGCATTGTTTTCAAAGCCCTGATCCTTTCCAAGCTCAGAGAGTTGCTGAATGGAAAACTACAGCTCTGATTCCTCACGTTTTGAGGCAGGAAAGCTGGCGTTGCCCTCGAAAGACGACGGGAGAAGAATAATGAATCTGGATGATGGCCAGGCCGGGCTCGGTGAAGGACGTTTGCTTGCTTGGCGCAATCCTTGGGAGGCCCAGAAGGTATTTGGGGCTATCCATTCAAAAAGCCTCTGGCTGTCCCATTTGGAAACATTTGCTCAGGAAGAAGATGCGTCAAGGCATGCAAGACTTTGGACATTTCCTCGAAAGTTTAGCCTTTGCATCCCAGTGGATATAAGCTAGCAGAAATCTCCCCAAATCAGAGGAATGCACCCCTAAATCAGCAGAAACTTAGCCGAAGGTCCATACAACGTCCAATTGCAATGAATACAGGAAAAGCAGTGGTGCAACGAGAGCGAAAGCTTTTCTCCTTCTCCGAGAAATTGCTCAATGCCTTCAGCAGCTGGTTGAAACCAAAATAGCCCATCAATAGCACTACGTAACACAACTTTTGTTCCTGGGTTATAAATGTCATTTCCAAATTGGTTCTATCATGAAAACATGGGAAAGGTTTCTTAAACTGCAAAAACTTTGTTTTTGCGGGACATCCTGCAGTACATTTTGTTATAGTTTTTCAATGAGCATCTCCTCATCAAGTCTCAACCATAGAATCCTAGAATCAAAGAGTTGGAAGAGACCTCCTGGGCCATTCAGTCCAACCCCATTCTGCCAAGAAGCAGGAATATTGCATTCAAATCACCCCTGACAGATGGCCATCCAGCCTCTGTTTCAAAGCTTCCAAAGAAGGAGCCTCCACCACACTCCGGGGCAGAGAGTTCCACTGCTGAACGGCTCTCAAGTCAGGAGTTTTAGAATCATAGAGTTGGAAGAGACCTCATGGGCCATCCAGTCCAACCCCTCTGCCAAGCAGGGAAATTGCATTCAAAGCACCCCTGACAGATGGCCATCCAGCCTCTGCTTAAAAGCCTCCAAAGAAGGAGCCTCCACCACACTCCGGGGCAGAGAGTTCCACTGCTGAACAGCTCTCACAGTCAGGAAGTTCTTCCTCATGTTCAGATGGAATCTCATTTCCTGTAGTTTGAAGCCATTGTTTTGTGTCCTAGTCTCCAGGGCAGCAGAAAACAAGCTTGATCCCTCCTCCTCATGATTTCCCCTCACATATTTATACATGCCTATCATATCTCCTCTCAGCCTTCTCTTCTTCAGGCTAAACATGCCCAGCTCCTTAAGCCACTCCTCATAGGGCTTCTTCTCCAGACCCTTGATTATTTTAGTCGCCCTCCTTTGGACACATTTCAACAAAAACAAAGTTTCTGGAGTAGAACAACTACTTTCAAAGGAAGGACTGTGTTGTTGTTGTGTTAGGCGATCCCTCGTTGTCCGAGTAAGATTGTCTTCCAAGATTGGTGTACTGGTAGTCGGTCTGGAGGTGACTATTGAGCCCCATTCTTGACCCGCATGTTCTCCTGCAGTGAGGACATTGGTTTCCAAGTGGAAGGTGGTCCTGGTCAGGTTGGCTTGACACACCTTCCTCTTGGCACGTTTCTACCTTTCACCCTCCATTCGTGCCCCTTCAAATTCTGCAGCACTGCTGGTCACAGCTGACCTCCAGCTGGAGCGCTCAAGGGCCAGGGCTTCCCAGTTCTCAGTGTCTATGCCAGAGTTTTTAAGGTTGGCTTTGAGCCCATCTTTCAATCTCTTTTCCTGCCCACCAACATTCCGTTTTCCGTTCTTGAGTTCGGAGTAGAGCAACTGCTTTGGGAGACGGTGGTCGGGCATCCGGGCAATGTGGCCAGTCCAGCGGAGGACCATCGCTTCGATGCTGGTGGTTTTTGCTTCTTCCAGCACGGTGACGTTTGTCCGCTTGTCTTCCCAAGAGATTTGCAGGATTTTCCGGAGACAAAGCTGATGGAATCGTTCCAGGAGTTGCATGTGACGTCTATAGACAGTCCACGTCTCGCAGGGTTGGGAGGACAATAGCTTTATCAACAATCCCCTTGGTATCCCTACGGATGTCCCGGTCCTCAAACACTCTCTGCTTCATTCGGAAGAATGCTGTACTTGCAGAGCTCAGGTGGTGTTGTATTTCAGTGTCAATGTTGACTTCGGTGGAGAGGTGGCTGCCAAGGGAGCAGAAAAGCTCAACATTTTCTAATGTTACACCATTGAGCTGTATTTCTGGCATTCATAGAATCATATAATCAAAGAGTTGGAAGAGACCTCGTGGGCCATCATCCAGTCCAACCCCATTCTGCCAAGAGGCAGGAATATTGCATTCAAAGCACCCCTGACAGATGGCCATCCAGCCTCTGTTTAAAAGCTTCCAAAGAAGGAGCCTCCACCACACTCCGGGGCAGAGAGTTCCACTGCTGAACGGCTCTCACAGTCAGGAAGTTCTTCCTCGTGTTCAGATGGAATCTCCTCTCTTGTAGTTTGAAGCCATTGTTCCCTTGCGTCCTAGTCTCCAGGGAAGCAGAAAACAAGCTTGCTCCCTCCTCCCTGTGGCTTCCTCTCACATATTTATACATGGCTATCATGTCTCCTCTCAGCCTTCTCTTCTTCAGGCTAAACATGCCCAGCTCCTTAAGCCGCTCCTCGTAGGGCTTGTTCTCCAGACCCTTGATCATTTTAGTTGCCCTCCTCTGGACACATTCCAGCTTGTCAATACATTGGAGAGGGATTGTTTGGTGATGGCTGGAAGAGCACTTTGGTTTTCTGTTACATAGTATAGCTAAGCCTGGAGTGCCCTCTCCTGGTTCAACAAACATATTTCATTCCTCTCTGAGTGCATCTACACACACTACACTTGGTTGATCCAAAAAAAGAAGTTCAAAACTCGTTTGGGATGTAGGGAGCGCTGGTGGTTCCATTCTAGTCACTTCTTTTTTTTTTACTTGTCTGAATGTATCTCCCCTTACGTCCCACCTCGAAATTTACGATCTTCTGGGAGGCCCTGCTCTCGATCCCCCCTTAGTTGCAAATGCGCTTTGTGGGGACAAGGGACAGGGTCTTCTCGGTGGTGGCCCCCTGCCTATGGAACTCGTTCCCCAGCAAAATTAGGTCAACTACTTCCCTCCTTTCCTTTAGGAAAAAGCTGAAGCTTGGTTATGGGACCAGGCATTCGGATAGCAGGTTGACAATAAAAATGATGACAATGCAATGGAAAACGGACTGTGGACTGGCTTTGGATTAAGTTACTGATTGTTGAACTCGGACTATTTGTACTATTTTAAATGGTTTTTTTAATGTAATGTATTGTTTACTTAATGTGTAACTGTGTTTTATCTATTGTCGAAGGCTTTCATGGCCGGAATCCATGGGTTGTTGTAGGTTTTTCTGGGCTATATGGCCATATTCTGGAGGCATTTTTTCTCCTGACGTTTCGCCTGCATCTATGGCAAGCATCCTCAGAGGTAGTGAGGTCTGTTGGAACTGGAAAAAAGGTTTATATATCTGTGGAATGACCAGGGTGAGACAAAGGACTTTTTGTTTGCTGGGGCTAGCTGTGAATGTTTCAGCTGATCACCTTGATTTGCATTCAATGGCTTGGAAGCGCCTGGGGGGAATCTTTTGTTGAGAGTGATTTCATGTGCCTGTTTGTTTCCCCTCTGTTGTTTTGCTGCTGTAATTTTAGAGTTTTTTAATACTGGTAGCCAGATTTTGTTCATTTTTATGGTCTCTTCCTTTCTGTTGAAATTGTCCACATGTTTGCGGATTTAGGTGGCTTCTCTGTGTAGTCTGACATGGTGGTTGTGAGAATGGTCCAGCATTTCTGTGTTCTCAAATAAATTGCTGTGTCCAGGTTGGTTCATCAGCTGCTCTGCTATGGCTGATTTCTCTGTGTTTTATCTGTTGTGTATATGGAGCATAGAACTGTAGGCCGCCCTGAGTCCCCCCTTGGGGGTGGAGAAGGGCGGGATACAAACAATCGAAATAAATAAATAAATAAATAAAATAAGTAGTTCGCATCCGGATTTGCCCCTCTCACCTTTGCTGCATGGTTCAAAACTGCTTCGAAAGTCAAAAGTCGGAAGTTTTTTACAACTTTAAGGCTCTTCCGAATGAACCCATCCAACCCTAGTAGTTACATAGAATCTGTATGTCTAAATGTTGTTCTGTAAAGGCTCTGATATTCTTCCTCATACTGGAGAATTGCAATTAAAGGGACCTATGCTTTAAAGTTATTGAAAAGTTAGTGACAACACAATACCCTGAAGGCGCAGGTTTGCAGTCTGGGAGTGATCCTGGACTCATCGCTGAGCCTGGATCCCCAGGTCTTGGCGGTGACCAGGGGAGCTTTTGCACAATTAAAACTTGTGCGCCAGCTGCACCCGTACCTTGGGAAGCCTGACTTCGCCACAGTGGTCCACGCTCTGGTTACATCCCCTATAGACTACTGCAACGCTCTCTACGTGGGGTTGCCTCTGAAGACTGCCCGGACGCTGCAATTAGTACAACGAGCGGCTGCCAGATTACTAACAGGATCGGGGTACAGGGAGCATACTACTCCTCTGTTGCGCCAGCTCCACTGGCTGCCAATTAGCTTCCGAGCACAATTCAAAGTGCTGGTGTTGACCTATAAATCCCTAAACGACTCCGGCCCAGTTTACCTGTCTGAACAGATTCTCCCCTATGAACCATCAAGGTTGTTAAGATCTTCTGGAGAGGCCCTGCTCTCGGGCCCACCGCCCTCGCAATCGTGTCTGGTGGGGACGAGGGACAGGGCCTTCTCGGTGGTGGCCCCTCGGCTCTGGAACTCTCTCCCTTTGGAGATCAGAACTGCCCCTTCTCTCCTGACCTTTAGAAAGTTGGTGAAAACCTGGCTCTGGAATCTGGCATTTGATGAGCGAGGCAATAACTTTTGACCACACGGACAGATGGGGATGAATAGTGATTTTATGCTGACGACTTGGCCTTATGTTGTTGTTGTTCATTCGTTCAGTCATCTCCGACTCTTCGTGACCTCATGGACCAGCCCACGCCAGAGCTCCCTGTCGGCCGTCACCACCCCCAGCTCCTTCAAGGTCATTCCAGTCACTTCAAGGATGCCATCCATCCATCTTGCCCTTGGTCGGCCCCTCTTCCTTTTGCCTTCCACTTTCCCCAGCATCATTGTCTTCTCTAGGCTTTGCTGTCTCCTCATGATGTGGCCAAAGGACTTCACCTTTGTCTCTAGTCTCCTTCCCTCCAGTGAGCAGTCGGGCTTTATTTCCTGGAGGATGGACTGGTTGGATCTTCTCGCAGTCCAAGGCACTCTCAGCACTTTCCTCCAACACCACAGCTCAAAAGCATCTCTCTTCCTTGGCTCAGCCTTCCCTAAGGTCCAGCTCTCACATCCGTAGGTGACTACAGGGAAGACCATGGCTTTGACTAGGCAATGGATCTTGGTTGCCAGTCTGATGTCTCTACTCTTTACTATTTTATCGAGATTGGTCCTTGCTCTCCTCCCAAGAAGGAAGCGTCTTCTGATTTCCTGGCTACAGTCTGCATCTGCAGTCATCTTTGCACCTAGAAATACAAAGTCTGTCACGGCCTCCACGTTTTCTCCCTCTATTTCCCAGTTGTCAATCATTCTTGTTGCCATAATCTTGGTTTTTTGTTTAGCTGCAACCCAGCTTTTGCGCTTTCTTCTTTCACCTTGATTAGAAGGCTCCTCAGCTCCTCCTCGCTTTCGGCCATCAGAGTGGTGTCATCTGCATATCTGAGGTTGTTAATGTTTCTTCCAGCAATTTTCACCCCAGCTTTGCATTCCTCAAGCCCCGCACATCCTCGCATGATGTGTTCTGCATACAAGTTAAAAAGGTTGGGTGAGAGTCTGCAGCCTTGCCGGACGCCTTTCCCAATCTTGAACCCGTCTCCTGTTCCGTGGTCAGTTCTTACTGTTGCTACTTTATCCGCTGGATAATGGAGAAAGGCAGGGAGTTTCAGAAAAACATCTATTTTTGCTTCATTGACTATTCTAAAGCCTTTGACTGTGTGGATCATAATAAATTGTGGCAAGTTCTTGGTGGGATGGGCATCCCAAGCCACCTTGTCTCTCTCTTGGCCTTATATACTTATATAATTATATGATAGTACTTTAATGTGTTTAAAAAGGTAAAGGTAGTCCCCTGACATTAAGTCCAGTCATGTCTGACTCTGGGGTGTGGTGCTCATCTCCATTTCTAAGCCGAAGAGCCAGCGTTGTCCGTAGACACCTCCAAGGTCATGTGGCCAGCATGACTGCATGGAGCGCCGTTACCTTCCATACCTACCTCCTTAATGTGTTTATATTAGTGTATTATTGATGTGATGTTTTTAAACTATTGTGTGTGAATTCCCTTGTTGTCCCTCGTTGGAGGTGAGAAGACCGGTATATAAAAGTTCTAAATAAATAAATAAATAAATAAATAAATAAATAAATAAAATAAACACAACCACTTTTCTTTTCCACTTCTCTATCCATGGTGGAAAACCACTTTCCAAGAGAAACAAGCAGGAATGAATGCAAGAAAAGGCAACAGAGGAGATGTCGACTGATCTAAACTTTATTGGCACTGGATGAAGAAGGGATGGGGGAAGCGGACTTGACAAAAGCCCCTTTTTGAATACGAAGCATCTGAAAATTTAGTAAATATCAATACACAGATTGACCTCGCAGCCCGTCCAATGGAAGGACCGGTGTTTTCGCCACGAGACGTCAAAGGATTGGTCGAAAAGAAGAACTGACATAATTTACAGTCATTTTTTTTCCCAAAACACAAATATAAAGCCAGACCAAAAAAAAAAAAAAAAAAAAAAACCCCACGTGTTTAATAGGGTGCTTTCCCCCTCCCATAGAGAAACGACATGTTATACCCATGGAATAGCAGTAAACAAAACGGTGGGTGGAAAAAGGGGGGAGAAGGGGAAAACCTCCAGGTATCCTAACTAATAATTAAAAAAAAACCACATCTCTAGAAAATCTCCTGGTAATACTGAGTGCTTCTTACATTAAATTTCCTGCAAAATATCATCTCTTTACAATACAGTATACATATTTATTTTATTTTTTTGTTCAATGGAGAAAGGAGGGAGCGTTTTGTGTTTCCCTCCCCGCTCGAGATTAACATTTTCTAATTGTGCATAGCTAGGAAAAACAAGAGCGAGAGAGAAAGGAGAGGATGAAATCAATTATTATTATTATTATTATTATTAGATAACCACTGGAATATATATAATACTGGTAAGATCAGGGAAGAGAGCTGGACCGACTACAGCGGGAGAAAAGGTCATTTTGTTCCTATACTGGGAGATAATTGGGAGTCAATGGGAGACACAGAGGGCCACAAATTGCCATTGACTATGGAGGCATGGTTTGGCCATGGTTTGGAACGATCTTGGAGGGCAGCTTGCCATCCAAAGCTTGCCACCGGGCATTTCAGTGGCAACTTCAGCATAGAAAATACAAAATGATTCTGATAAGTCTGGGTTTTGTTTTAAAGGTTAAAAGCATGTTTTGGGCGCAAAAAGAGGGGATGCAGAATGGCTGCTTGCACCCCCAATTAACCCTAAAGGCACAATGTATCTGGAATAGAAAGGAGTGCATCCAAAACACACTTTTAAGGTCTTCGGTGAGGGACCTAGTGGGCACATCTCTCAGTACCAAAGAAAGGACCTTTTGGGCACATTGCAGTACCAAAGATCTTTGGAGACGTTAGAAAGGACCTTTTGGGCATATTTCTCCACACAAAAGATCTTTGGAGATGGTAGAAAGGACCTTTTGGGCACATCACTGTACGAAAGATCTTTGGCGATGGCAAAAAGGACATTTGGGCACATCTTTATGCACCAAAGATCTTTGGAGATGGGTAGAATGGACCTATTGGGCACATCTCCACACCAAAGATCTTTGGAGTTGGGTTGAAAGGACCTTTTGGGCACATTTGTCCACACCAAAGATCTCTGCAGATGGTAGAAAGGACCTTTTGGGCACATTGGAGTACCAAAGATCTTTGAAGATGGTAGAAAGGACCTTTGGGCACATCTTTATGCACCGAAGATTTTTGGAGTTGGGTTGAAAGGACCTTTTGGGCACATTTCTCCATACCAAAGATCTCTGGCGATGGTAGACAGGACCTTTTGGGCATATCTTTCTGCACTAAAGATCTTCGTAGATGGTAGAAAAGACTTTTTGGGCACATCTCCCTCCACCAAAGATCTTTGGAGATGTGTTGAAGGGACCTTTTAGGCACATCTCTCTGCAACCGCTATTGCTTATGGCACCGGTATCTGGCCCTCCAAGGAGGCAAGCTGGAGCCTTAAAATGGAAAATACTGAGGCTTCTTTCTATTCCTCCTTGGGTGCCAAGTTGTGCAATTACCATTCCACCTCTCCAAAAATATTTTCATCATCACCTGCCTCCTTTGATACTCCTATTAAAAAAAGCACTTTTTTTGGCATTAATACATCCTGGACATGGAATATCAGCAAAGAGACATTCAGCAAAGAGAAAGGGGGAATTTGCAGATATGCCAAAGATGACTTGGAAGTTTATACAACGACGAAAGAGCCTTGCAAAGGAATCTCTTTGGAAGAGAATACAACGAAGGCCACGTTCTCTTCCTCCAAAGGAATTCCTTCCAGCTTTCAAGTCGATGCCTCAACTCTCCAGGGCACGCTTTCTTTTCCAATGAATGGAGATGGTTCGGGGTCATTGCACAGCCAGCAATGAGCGGCCCGGCAATGAATGGTTGGCAGCGAAGTGGCACCGAGTGTTGCCGTCTGGGTTTCAAAACTGCCAGCGAAGCAGTTTGCAAGCTCCCCAAAAACAGCAATTCTGGCTCTTTTTGGGGTTTTGGCTAAAACTGGAGGAGCAAAAGGCACTCCAAGGCAAAGGGTCTGTTGAAAGAAAGGGCAACCTGCCGTCTTCCGGTATTTAAGGCAGCAGAAAGAGACGTGGTTTTCGCCTCTTTCAAAGCAAAGGCAGAGGTGACAATAAGGCATGGATTGTGATGTAGGGAAGTGCGAGATGGAAGCCATATGAGGGATATTTGGTGTTAAAACTGCTGGTGAGAAGTGTAAAAAAAAGGGAGAACACGTGTTGTAAGGCACCGGGAGAGAACTGCATCCGTTGGCACCTCTTTTGCTGGAGTTTTTGGCCAGGGCCATTCCTCTTTCAAAGTGACAAGTTGGGCTTAAGAAAGGAATGCTCCCAATGTATCCCATCCATCCAGATTGACTCTTCCAAGCTGGTGGCGCATGCAAAATACTGTCAAGAAGGTTCTATTTGGTCTGGTGAACATCAAGGAATGGTGGAAAGCTTTGGTTTGGGGAAGAGGGGATTTGCACCACATTTTGTGCTTTTGAAACACCTCCTTCCACTGCAGCTCTCTCCAGTCCCCAGACTGTGAAAACTTGCAGTGGATCCCAGAATTTGGTCAAGATGGGTTTGTGAAGGCTAGAGAGGAGGAGGAGGAGGAGAGATCCCATAAGCATCGCAGGCTGGGTGCAAAGGGTCCCCACCGTCCGGCTTCTTCAATAAGGCACAATTGACTTTTGTTTTGGTCCTTTAACAGAAGGGCAGCTAAAGGTGGGCCGTGGTTGCTCTTCTGTAGCGGTTCCAGCACAACGCAGTTGGACACAAGTGAAGGAGGGAAAGAGAGAAGGAAGGAAGGAAGGAAGGAGAGTGCAGTCGGAGCGGAGGCAGGGAGGATTACATGGACTCGAATTCATCTATGCGCTGCTTGGTGTTGCCCTGCCGGATCTGGCGCAGGGTCTTGTACTTGTCTCGGCCCTGGCGCATGTTCTCGGCATGGATCATGTCATTGGCCGTCTTCTTCGTCTCGTCCCGAGCGTTGGCCAGTTCGGACGTCAGAGCCTGCACGGGAAGAAAGGAAGAAGGAAAGGAGGAAAGGAAGGAAGAATGGAAGGAAGAAAGGAATGGCAAGGCAAGGCAGGAAGGAAGGAAAGACAGATGGAAGGAAGGAAAAGAAGGGAAGGAAGGAAGGCAAGGCATGGCAAGGCAGGACAGAAAGATGGAAGGAAAAGAAGGAAAGGAAGGAGGTAGGAAGAAAGGCAAGGCAGGACAGAAGGATGGATGGATGGATGGATGGAAGGAGAAAAGAAGGAAGGAAGGAAGGAAGAAGGAGGAGAAGAAAGGAAGGAAGGAGGAAAGGCAAGGCAGGAAAGGGAAGGAAGGAAGAGGAGAGGAAGGAAGGAAGGAAGGAAGGAAAGGAGGAAGGAAAGGAGAAAGAGGAAGAAAATGAAGGAGGAAGGAAGAAGGAAGGAAGGAAGAAGGGAAGGAAGGAAAGGAAGGAAGGAAGGAAGGAAGGAAGGAGGAAGGAAGGAAGGAGAGGAAGAAGGAAGGGAAGGAAGAGGAAAGGAGGGAGGGAGGAAGGAAGGAGGAAGAAAAGGAGGAAAGGGAAAGGGAAGGAAGAAAAAGAAGGGAAGGGAAGGAAGGAAGGAAGGAAGGAAGGAAGGAAGGAAGGAAGAAGGAAGGAAGGAAGGAAGGAAGGAAGGAAGGAAGGAAGGAAGGAAGGAAGGAGGACGGAAGGAAGGAAAGAAGGAAGGAAGGAAAGAAGAACAAGAAACGTTGGCAACTTGATCTAAAACTGGGATTGTTTCAGAAATGTATATTCCACCAACCAAAATAATGTGGAAGCTTTCACTTGCTGGATTCATTATGTAACAAAACTAGAAAAAAAATTCTGTTCCTGGTTTGAAAGTGTTATTTCCTGTTTAATTGTGCGATCCTTACTTTGAAAGTAGTTGTTACAATCCAGAAACTTTGTTTTTGTGGCTACCACAAACTATGTTGAATTGGTTGAGATATTCATTGAAAAATGATAGCAAAATGGGCTCCAAAGATTTTGCAGTGTAATAGACTTTTCCCCATGTTTTTATGATAGAACTAATCAGGAAATGACATTTCAAACCCAGGAATAAAAATCCTGTTGCATATCAGGCTGGATGAGAATATGAACCAATATGATTATCATTATTAATAGAATTGGATGAGACTCCAGGGGTCATCCAGTCCAACCCACTTCTACCAGGCAGGAAAAGCACAATCCAATCCTTCCGAACAGATGGCCATCCAACCTATTATTATTATTATTATTATTATTATTATTATTATTATTATTATCATCATTATCAGCAGCAACATCAGCATCATCATTATTAATAGAATTGGAAGAGACTCCAGGGGTCATCCAGTCCAACCCATTTCTACCAGGCAGGAAAAGCACAATCCAATCCTTCCGAACAGATGGCCATCCAACCTATTATTATCATTATCATCATCATCATCATCATCATTATCATTATCATCATTATTAATAGAATTGGAAGAGACTACAGGGGTCATCCAGTCTAACCCCCTTCTGCCAGGCAGGAAAAGCACAATCTGATCCTTCCCAACAGATGGCCATCCAGCCTCTATTTAATAATGATGATGATGATGTTGGAAGAGACTCCAACTATCTTCTGTCAGGAAGGAAGGACACCAACCAATCCCTCCTGACAGATGGTAATCCAGCCTCTGTTTAAAAGCCTCCACAGAAGGAGCTTCCACCAGATTCCAAGGCAGTGAGTTCCACTGTTGAACAGCTAGCTCTTCTTACAGTCAGGAAGTTCTTCCTGATAATGTTCAATTGGGATCTCCTTTCCTGTCACTGGAACCCAAGGTTGCCATTGCTTATAAAGATCCGTCTCCTAAGAGCAAAGCAGAAGGACTACTGGCTCACCTTCAAGTGTTTCTGCACCCGCTCATTCTTCTCCGCCTCGGTGGTCCTCTGCTCCTCGCTGCGGTCCTTGATGGATGCGTGCGCCCGCAGTTCGGCGCTGGCTTCGGCGGCATTCTCGTCCTGCTCATCGTCATGCTCGTTCTCAGACTGCATGGGCTCCAGGACGTGTGGGGTGCTGGTGGCCGACTTGAGCTCCTCCTTAGTCTTCTCAAGATCTTCTTGGACCATCTGGGCCTGGGAGAAGGAGGGAGGGAGAGGCCCAAGTCAGCATCCCAGCAGTAAGCCAGGGAAGAGGCACCACCCAAAAACCCAACTTCACCACTGCTCAGGCTTTGAAGATGCAGGATGCCCATAATCTCTGTAGTATTGACAGTGATGGTGAGGGTATTCTACTTTGGGCACATCACGACATGGCTGGATCACTGGAAAAGCTTGGAAAAGCCAAGGGATTGATTGATCTTTCCATCAAGAAAGCCACATCTGCCTTGAGGGGCTAATAATAGGATCTTCCTGAAGGTTTCTTACTCATAGGGTCTCTACAAGTCAATGGCATCATTACTGGAAAAGCTTGGACAAGCTGAAGGATTGGTCCTAGCTGCTTTGAGTCTCCACGTGGAGAGAAAACTGGATTATAAATAAACATAAACATAACAATAATAATAATTGATCCTTCCATCAAAGAAGCCATATCTGCCTTGAGGGGCATGGAGTCTCTACAAGTCAAGGCTGATTTGATGGCACACAACACTGAAATGCAACACCGCCTGAGCTCTGCAAGTGCAGCATTCCTCTGAATGAGCTCTGCGAGTGCAGTATTCTTTTGAATGAAGCAGAGAGTGTTTGAGGACTGGGACATCCGTAGGGATACCAAGGTGCCTGTTTATAAAGCCATTGTCCTCCCAACCCTGCTATATGCCTGCAAGACATGGACTGTCTACAGACATCACACTCAACTCCTGGAATAATTACATCAGTGTTGCCTCCAAAAAGTCTTCCAAAACTCTTGGGAAGACAGGTGGGCAAATATCATAGAATCATAGAACCAAAGAGTTGGAAGAGACCTCATGGGCCATCCAGTCCAACCCCCCCTGCCAAGAAGCAGGAATATTGCATTCAAAGCACCGCTGACAGATGGCCATCCAGCCTCTGCTTAAAAGCTTCCAAAGAAGGAGCCTCCACCACACTCCAGGGCAGAGAGTTCCAATGCTGACCGGCTCTCACAGTCAGGAAGTTCTTCCTCATGTTCAGGTGGAATCGTGCTGGAAGAAGAAGCAAAGATCACCAGCACTGAAGCAATGGTCCTCTGCCATCAACTCCACTGGACCGGCCATGTTGTCCAAATGTCCAAAGATCACCATATCCCAAAATAGTTACTCTACTCCCAACTCAAGAATGGAAAACGGAATGTTGGAGGACAGGAAAAGAAATTGAAAGATGGGTTTAAAGCCAACCACAAAAATTGTGGCATAGACATTAAAAACTGGAAAGCCCTGGCCCTTGAGTGCTCTAACTGGAAACCAGCTGTGACCAGCAATGCTGCAGAATTCAAAGAGGCACAAATGGAGGGCAAAAGCGAAAAACGTGCCAAGATGAAGGCACGTCAAGCCAATCCTGACCAGGATCACCTTCCACCTGGAAACCAATGTCCTCACATGCAGATCAAGAATAGGGCTCCACAGTCACCTACGGACCCACCACCAAGAGACCACATCTGGAAGACAATCATCCTCGAGGTATGAGGGATTGCCTAAGTAAGTAAGTAGGTAAGTAAGTAAGTAAGTAAGTAAGGGGTCTCTACAAGTTAAGGCTGACTTGATGRCAAACAACAACAACAACAGAGCTTTGGAAGATTTTYGGGTGAGATTTGTCACATTGTGCTTTTCATTGCACTTGTTGTATTACAAGAAGGTGTGTGTTCAGAGTATTCTTCCTCCACAGATTGCCCCCCCCCCCCAAAAAAAAACCTAAGAAAATCAGTGGCTATGGAAAGTAGGGACTTTCCAATCTTCAGCAGTGCACAGGGGGGCAACCCCGTTGTGCAATAATCTCCCGCTTTCCCTTCTCCTTTCCCAGCCGAGAGTTAGTAATGCTGTTGGGTTTCATCTCAAAGGGAATGCAACCCGAGGTGCGGGGAGAAGAGGGAAGCCAAGGCTCTGCCCACCTTCTGCTGCCACTCCACGGCTTCGCTCTCCTTCTTCTGCCGAGCCAATTCCAGCTGCGAGATCCGGTCTGTGAGCTCCAGCATCTCGGTGGCCTGCAGAAAAGAAGAGAAGAGTATCACCAAAGGGCAAAAATATATGGCAACCTCAAAAAGCAAGCTCTGATTTGGCCTTTCCCCTTTTTTGTTTTGCAGCATTTCTCCTTCTGGCTGCCCAAATTCCTCTCTTTTGCTATTCAAACGCCTCTGCTTTAGTCCTTCCAGTTCGTTTAGTCCTTTGTGCTTTGGCTCCTTCAATATCACTGCAGTATACGGGGCACATCAAGACTGATTGACATCATTGCCGTGGCTCAATGCAACAGGATCCTGGGAGTTGTAGTTTTGCAAGGTCTGACACCATTGCCGTGGCTCAATGCAACGAGACCTTGGAGTTGTAGTTTTGCAAGGTCTGACACCATTGCCGTGGCTCAATGCAACGAGACCTTGGAGTTGTAGTTTTGCAAGGTCTGACACCATTGCCATGGCTCAGTGCAACAGGATCCTGGGCATTGTAGTTTGCAAGTTCCGAGGCTCTCCCTCCCAATTTGGGAGGCTCTCCCTCCCAATTTGGTGTCGTCTGCAAACTTGATGATCATGCCTTCTAACCCTTCATCCAAGTCATTAATAAAGATGTTGAGGCAGTCCACCCCATTGCTCAGTGGAGGAGGATGTGAGAGGAGAAATTACAGGGGTGTAGAGTGTGTTTTACTTCTCCCTGCCCTTCCTTTCAAGGGGCAGATTTCTCTCCCTTCCTGTTGTCTCATCCCTGTTCTTAACTAGGAGTCATTTGTAAGTCGGATGTTTGTAACTCTGGGGCGGCCCATACACCGACACACACGGCAGGCCAATGGGTTCCTCACCAGCTGCTCCTGGGTCTTCTTCTGGTCATGGGAGGCCTTCAGCAGCGCCTCTTTGGCCTCCTCCGCCTCCCGCCGCTCCTTCGCCAGCTTCTCCGCTTCCTCTTGAGCCCGTTTCCGCTCCTGCTCCAGTTCCAGCGCCCGGCGGGTCTGTTCCTCCAGCTCTGAGGAGAGAAGCCACCATTCACTACTGATGTACATTGACAGGGTCAGGGGTGCAAATTCCTTCCAAAGTGCAGGGAATTCAGTCCCCTCCTCACTACATTAACAGGTAGAGTATCCCTTATCTGAAATCCTTGGGACTGGAGATGTCCCATATTTTTAGAAATTGGAGTATTTGCATATACATATTGAGATATCTTGGAGACAGAACCAATAGTAAAATGTAAAAATCATGTATGTTTCATATACATCTTGCACAAATATGTTCCATATTTTGGATTTTTTTGGAATTTGGAATATTTGCATATACACAAGATATCTTGAGAGATGGAACCCATGGTAAAATGTAAACATTCATATACATTTTGCACACAAAGCCTCATATGTTCTGTATTTTGGATTTTGTTTCTTTTGGAATTTGGAATATTTGCATATACATAATGAGATATTTTGAGAGATGGAACCCAAGGTAAAACGTAAACATTCATATACATCTTGCATACATAGCCTCATATGTTCCATATTTTGGATTTTTTTAGCAATTGGAATATTTGCATATACATAATGAGGTATCTTGGGAGATGGAACCCATAGTGAAATGTAAACATCATATACATCTTGCACACATAGCTTCATATGTTCCATACTTTGGATTTCTTTTTTGAATTTGGAATATTTGCATATGCATAATGAGATATTTTGAGAGATGGAACCCATGGTAAAACGTAAACATTCATATACATCTTGTACACAAAGCCTCATATGTTCCATATTTTGGATTTTTTTTAGCAACTGGAATATTTGCATATAAATAATGAGGTATCTTGGGAGATGGAACCCATAGCGAAATGTAAACATTCATATACATCTTGCACACATAGCCTCATATGTTCCATACTTTGGATTTCTTTTTTGAATTTGGAATATTTGCATATACATAATGAGATATCTTGGGAGATGGAACCCATAGTGAAATGTAATTTTTGAGAGATGGAACCCATGGTAAAACATAAACATTCATATACATCTTGCACACATAGCCTCATATGTTCCATACTTTGAATTTCTTTTTTGAATTTGGAATATTTGCATATACATAATGAGATATTTTGAGAGATGGAACCCATGGTAAAACGTAAACATTCATATACATCTTGCACACAAAGCCTCATATATTCCGTATTTTGGATTTTTTCTCTCTTGGAATTTGGAATATTTACATATACATAATGAGATATCTTGGGAGATGGAACACATAGTGAAATGTAAACATCATATACATCTTGCATACATAGCCTCATATGTTCCATATTTTGGATTTTTTTAGCAATTGGAATATTTGCATATACATAATGAGGTATCTTGGGAGATGGAACCCATAGCGAAATGTAAACATTCATATACATCTTGCACACATAGCCTCATATGTTCCATACTTTGGATTTCTTTTTTGAATTTGGAATATTTTTATATACTCCAAAAATATAAAGCACCGGGATTGTGCCACAGCTGGCTGAGTGTCAGTTGCATTAAGATCACTGACCAAAAGGTCATGAGTTCGAAGCCAGCCCGGGTTGGAGTGGGTTTCCAACCAATTGTGTGTAGCCTGTTGTCGACCTTTGCAACCCGAAAGACAGTTGCATCTGTCAAGTAGGAAAATAAGGTACCACCTTAAAGTGTGGGGAGGCTAAAGTAACCGATTTATGAGGCCATAAAGAAGACTCCAGCAGAGCATTCCAGCGGGGAAGCATGCGGGGAATGCGGAAGTGCTCCATCAGCGTCGCAGATGGACGATGAAAGCGACAGCTCCCCTGGCGGCCAGAAAAACTTAAATAGCCTCTGTCTATGTCTGTATATATTGGTATGTCAAAAAATGGCATTGAATGTTTGCCATATATGTGTGCACTGTGATCCGCCCTGAGTCCCCTGCGGGGTGAGAAGGGCAGAATATAAATACTGTAAATAAATGAATGAATGAATCAATGAATAAATAAATATACATAATGAGATATCATGGAGATGGAATCCATAGTTTTAAGCATGAATTCTAAACCCGTGTCCTATGTTTTAATCTCTGTCCTGTGTAATTAATATATATTTTATAGACATGCTTTCATCATTATCTTTTATGGAACTGCATTTTAATATGTGTGTTTATAGAATTTTTATAGTATTTGTGTTTTTGATTGTGACCTGCCTCAAGCCATGGGGAGAGGCAGGTAAGAAATAATAATAATAATAATAGTAATAATAATAATAATTTGAAACACAACAAGATGAATCCACAGCAGACACTGCTGGATGTTGTATTGGATCACACGTTGGACACTTCCCAAGTTGTTTATTATTATTATTATTATTATTATTATTATTATTATTATTATTATTATTATTATATCTTAATACAGGCACTCAACAAGTTACAAACAAGAATTTACATTTTTATGTATCTCGTCTGAATTTTTCTGTGGTCTCCAAATTCCTCATGTCACTATCAATGGCAAGCTGAGAACAACCAAATCTGTGAACATTAAACCCATGAAATTCCGAGATTCAGACTGGATTTCCTTGAATATATGGGACCCAATTGAGCTTAGAAAAAGATGAAACCCATCCCAAAGGGGAGAAGTAACAGTGAGAGATGATTCTTCCTGACCTTGCTGAGCCTTTTTGGTCTGCTCCTCAATTTGCCGGAGCCGCTCCATCAGCTCCTCCTTTTCCCGTTCGATCTTCTCTTTCTCCTTCTCGGCCAACTCCCTCTTCTTCTTCTCATTCTCCAACAAGGCTCTGAACGGAATAAAACAGGGAAATAAAAGTCAAACAAAGACGGCCAACGCATCTTTCACTGTCTCAATTTGGTCAAATGCCGGGTTGGATTTTATTGCCTCTTCGGACACCTTTGGCATCCTATCATTGCATTTTTAGGCAGCAGAGAAGGAGGAAATGCAAGGCATTCACCTCAAGGAATAGATACAACACTCCCATAGATACAAGGGTCTCACTCCATTGAGTACCAATGCAGAATAGATAACCACACACTATAATATCAGAGCTTTCCAAACTGTGTTGCAATATGTTAGTGTGTCAGCTTCAGTATGTAGGAGCGCTGTGTGTGTGATAAATATATGATGGGTGGTTTGAATGAAATTGTACGAAAGGTGTATGACTGGGGTCTGCTGAAGACTGAAGATATTATCCTAAGAAAAATGCCATTACTGAAAACTGCAGAAGACTGATGAAAGAAAAACTACTAAACTGATGACATGACCAGAGACAATGATTAACTCTTGGTTGGAAACAACATGTTTACATGACAAGAGACAATGAGCTTTTAAGTTAAGGAAGCAAACACAATGCACTTTACTGTCCGGAACTGATGGAGTCAGAATGATTTAGCTGGGAAAAACAACCTGTCAGTCATTTATAACCTTTTTGGAACAACAACAGCAAGAAATTTGCTGTGTAAGAGACCTTTTTACTATCCAAAAGTGTGGCAGACAGCGGAGTCTGGTCATTCATCTCTTTCTCCAAGGAATGGAGAAAATGGTGTATTTGGAAGAATGGCTGATTTGCAGGGAACACAATCTGGCCTACATTCAGTTCTCCAGGAGAAGGAAGAAGGGATGGTAATGCACACATGATGAATGAATGAATGTTTACATGTGTGTGAATGCTGAGCAAAATGTAATATATCCTTGTGCAACCAATGTAGTTATATAGTCTCTGTGTGTCTACTTCTTTCTTCATATTGCTCTGTGATATAATCTTGTCTCGCTGAAAATGGAATAAAGGAGCATTTTTAAAATGTTTTAAAGCATTTATGACAAATGTACCTTTCCATCTGCTTCTGGTGCTTCTCCTCTCTGGCCTGGGCCTTCATTTGCTGCACCTCTATCGTGTCTGGCTTGCGCCGGCGCATGTACAGCTCATGGTTGCCCATGCAGAGGGCCAGGATGCGCTTGTTGATCCTTAGCCGAGGGGCGTAGAAGACAAAGTCCTGCAGAGGAACGACAGGATGGATATTGGTTAGGCAAGTGGATGCTACATCATTTCATCCTCCTCTCTGGGAATTAATGCATGCAAGCCTCAATTATGCATGTGCATAAGTCGCCCATCAACTTATGGTGACCCCAATTATTTTGTAGGAGAAGGAAGACTCAAGGGTGGCTTTGCCCATTCCTTTCTCTGAATAGTCATTTTGAGTCTCCTTCGGGAGTGATAGAACGGGGAATCAATAATAATAATAATAATAATAATAATAATAATAATAATAATAATAATAATAGCAGGTTTATCCAGCCAGTTTTAAGAGTGAATTCTAAACCTGTAACCTGTGATTTAATCTCTCTCCTGTGTTTATTTAATATGCATTTTAAATACATCATAATATATATCTTTTATAGAACTACAATTTAATATACATGTTTATAGAATGTTTGTGTGTTTTGACTGTGCTGTGATCCGCCTTGAGCATACAGAAATATATATTATGTATTTTTGATATTAATATTGAAATCTGAAATATATACAGAAAGTCATTACTTTCTGTATATATTTCTCTACACAATAATAACAACAATAATAGTAATAAATTATACAGTATGTCTATATAATAACATATTTCTGTATACAATTATTACTATGTACAGAAATATATACATATTATTATTATTATTATTATTATTATAATAATATACAGAAATACATACAAAAAGTAAAGACTTTTTGCATATATTTCAGATTTCAATATTAATATCGTTGGCCTGATAGGTGTGTTGTGTCCAAATTTGGTGTCAATTCGCCCAGTGGTTTTTGAGTTATGTTAATACCACAAATGAACATTACATTTTTATTTATATAGATCAGGACTAAGGGCATTCCAGTCTACCACCCCCTTCCCATCACAACACACTCATTCCAGACTATGAATTACTTCTTTTAGTTAAATATGTGTTCTCATAAACAAAATAATATCCCAAGACATTCAAATCTGCCTTACTGGGGCTTTCTTGTCAATCGGCTTGATGGTAAACTTCTTATCATTGAAGGAAATGTTCCTGATTTCGCTCCAGGGAAATCCAATTTTGGGTGTTAGCCTGAAAAATAAAGGAAGAAATCTGCTGTTTCAGAAAATAGAACTATGTAACACAATTTCTTCTTCGTGGGACTTGTAAATATTGCACTTATGAATGAATTTCACAGATGACAACTCAAAGAAATACAGTTACAGGTAAGCGAGTATTCTTTCTTCTTCGTGGTCTCTGTGAAATTTGCACATCCACTGAAGAAACACAGTTACAGGTAAGCAACCATTATTTTTGTTCCTGGGTTATAACTGTCATTTCCTAATCCTAAAAACATAGAAAAAGTTTATTAAACTGCCCCAACTTTGTTATTGTGGCACATTTTTTTGTTTTGTTTTTGTGTCCCTGGTGAAGCAGCGAGTTAAACTGCTGAGCTGCTGAACTTGCTGACCAAAAGTTTGGCAGTTTGAATCCAGGGAATGGGGTGAGCTCCCACTGTTAGCCCCAGCTTCTGCCCACCTAGCAGTTCGAAAACATGCAAATGTGAGTAGATCAATAGGTACTTCTCCAGCGGGAAAGTAACAGCACTCCTTGCAGTCATGCCAGCCACAAGACCTTGGGGGTGTCTATGGACAACACTGGCTCTTCAGCTTAGAAATGGAGATGAGCACTACCTTCGGTTTCCTTACCTGTCGTTCTGTTCATAGATGTTCAGGCCCAAGGCATCCACACCAAGCCACAGCTCTGAGCCCTTTTTGTTCTTAATACTGAAATAGTTCACGCCGTACATCTCCAGGTCTTGGGCGATCTTCAGGTACTCCAAGATGGCGTCTTCTCTAGAAGGTCCAGAAGAAAGGGAAAAGATTGAAATCTTTTTATCTCTCAATCATACCAAGCCTTCGAAGCAGGCCTTAAAGGACCATTTGCCCAACATCACAGCTCACAAGATAACAAGAAAGGCCTGGTTTCTGAGGAATGACATCTTCACACACTTCCAATGGTTGAAACTCCAACTCCATGATAGAATGGGGTGGGACTGGATGGCTTCTAGGGGTCTCTTTTTACTCTACGATTCTATGAAAACCATTGGAAGGATCTGAAGGACCAATTCTTCCTGTAGAAGCCCACTTGGGCTACAGGAGGTTGGCATTTCGTGGTAGCACTCAAACGATCTTGTGGAACCTCAAAAGAAGGCATTCCTTTGGCATGGGTTTCAAAACACAGCTTGCAACAAACAGAGATCGGCCATAAGCTTTCGGATACAGGCCATAACTCATACCTGAGCATTCCCCGATGCTCTTCGTGCCACACCTGGATCCTTTCTTCCCATTGGTCCTTGTTGAGTTTGTGCTGCTCCAAAACTCTAGGAATCAAAGAGTGAGAAGACAAAGTTAGGAAGATAACAGGGACTTTTGCACAATGTTGAACGTTCTAGTGAAGCTTTCCCTTTATCGGAAATTCTGAAATACAGGTAGCCCCTGAGTTACAAACATCTGATTTACAAATTATTTACAAATGACTCTTAGTTAAGAATGGGGATGAGCTGCTATGGGGTCATGGGATTTGTAGTTTGGTGAGGCGCCAGCACTCTTTGGCAAAAAAAGTCTAAACACCTCATGAAACTACAATTCCCAAGAATCCACAGCACAGAGCTAGAGTGTGGAGGAGGCTCCTTCTTTGGAGGCTTTTAAACAGTCTGGATGGTCATCTGTTTGGGATGCTTTGAATGTGATTTTCCTGCTTCTTGGCAGAGGGTTGGACTGGATGACCCACAAGGTATCTTTCAACTCTATGACTATGATTCCATGAAAGTGGTACCAAACTGCTTTCATTCTACAGTGTAGATGCACCCTATGAAACATAAATGAATTTGGTGTTTGGACTTGGGACCCATCCCAAGTTAATATTTGTGCATTTGTGTATGTGAATGATTATGGAATACTTGCCTAGAAGTGATATCAAATTGCTTTCATTCTACAGTGTAGATTCTCCCTATGAAACATAAATAAATTTTGCATCTCAAGTTATTGTTTATGTGTGTATATAAATATAACTGTACTTGTATAATTGTAATTGTTTGTGCTGGCATTGAATTTTGCCATTACCTATGTGGAAACCGCCTTGGGTCCCCTTTGGGGTGAGAAAAGTGGTATACAAATACTGTAAATAAATAAATAAATATAATATAATATTATAATGTAATGCAGTATAATACTAATAATATGATATTATAATTATATATTTATATTACATATAATATTACTAATAATATTACAATATATTGTATGTATATATATCTTGTAAGCCACTGTGAGTCTCCTTCAGGGTGAGAAGGGAGGCATATAAATGTCGTAAATACATACATACATACATACATACATGTATGTGTGTGTGTGAATTATTTTGGAAAACTTGCCTATATGAGATAACTTGGGAAATGAGACACAAATCTAAGCACAGAATTAATTTATGTTTCATAGGGTGCATCATCCTTTCTTCTATCTATCTATTTCTACCTATGAACGAAATACAGAATGCTTCTGGTTCCAAGGATTCCAAAAGTTTTATCAGCCAAGCATGACTTCTTTGGGGTCACCAGAAGCAAACAAGGGTCTGTTATCTCGAAGGCAAAGCTTTTTCTTCTCTCGACTTAACTTGGGCAGGGAGATGTGCCTGAGCCCAGTTACCTTTGTGGCAGAAGCTTGTCGGTGGCCAGGTATCCGGACTTGTGGGCCTCCTTGTTGAAGTCCCCATGCTTGGACTGGACGGCATAGGAGGCCAGGAGGACGGCGGTCTCTGGGGGGCAATAGATATCATCATTCAGGATGCCCTCCTTGACCTGGAGGAAGAAGAGGCGCTGGGTGATGTCCTGGATCAGCTCCTCCGCCACGTCCTCCGGGTAGAACTTGGCCCGGAACTTGAAGAGCAGCGGGCTCTCCTTGCGCACGTCCTGCGCCGTCACCTGCAGAGAGAGAGAGATGGACAAAAAGGGCATCAGTGACCACTGGAAATCCAGACTTCTCAACACAGGGTGCAAATTGCTTGTTTTGTATTAATGGGAGCAAACTGCAGAGGAGAGCGGAAGCAGGAGCACAAAGAGAGTGCTATTGTTGGGTTTTTTTGTAATGTAACTAAGGATGATGTATTGTCGAAGGCTTTCATGGCTGGAATCACTAGGTTCTTGTGGGTTTTTTTGGGCTATATGGCCATGTTCTCGAGGCATTCTCTCCTGACGTTTCGCCTGCATCTATGGCAACCATCCTCACTACCTCTGAGGATGCTTGCCATAGATGCAGGTGAAATGTCAGGAGAGAATGCCTCGAGAACATGGCCATATAGCCCAAAAAACCCCACAAGAACCTAACTAAGGATGCATTTGATTTAGTAAAATGGTCAATATTAAAAAAAATAGTTTATCAAATGGGTTTTGGAAAAAAATTCAAGACTATATTCAAAGAATAAAGCTTCACTATTAGTTGATGTGGGAGAAACAGGACAATTTAACCTAAGACGAGGAACTATTTATTATTTATTTATTGACAACATTTCTACCCCACCCTTCTCAACCCCCGAGGGGGACTCAGAGCACCTAACACTGTCAAGAATTTGATGCCACAATATCACAAAATAACAACAATACAAAACCATAAAATCACAATAGATTAAAATAATAACATTAATTATACAATCATAACCATTTCCATTATCATAAGAATCATCATATGGTCCAATTCAATGTCCAAAGTGCCATTGTGCCTGTTAGCCAAAAGCCTGGTTCCAAAACCACAATTTCAGTTTTTTCCTAAAGGAAAGGAGGGAGAACGCCAATCTAATCTCACTGGGGAGTGAATTCCACAAGTGGGGGGCCACCACCGAGAAGGTCCTGCCCCTCGTCTCCACCAGACACATTTTTGGGGCTGGTGGGACCGAAAGCAGGGCCTCTCCGGTGGATCTTAAACTATGAGGTGGAACGTAGTAGACAAGGTTGCTATTTATTTCCAATTTTATTTATATTAGTGATAGAATTATTAGTGAATGTGATAAGGAAAGACAGAGATATAGAAGGAACAGGACAAGAAGGAAAAGTACAGATGAGTTTATTTGCAGATGACACCTTGTTAAATATAGTAGAACCATCAAAAGCTTTAAGAAGGCAAAAATACGAGAGTCATTCTAAAGTTGCTATAAGTTTGAAACAACTTGAAGGCACACAACAACAACAGCAACAAATAACAACAGCCAATGACCCATTATGGAGCCTTACATTTTCAAAATATATAGAACGCAGCATCGAGCTGCAAAAATATCAGCAAATGTTTTGGCTCCCAATACAATGAAAGCAATTTAACGGATATCGTGTAACAATATTTGAATTTTCTGGTGGACAATGTTACCTTTTTCTTCTGCCTTTTGGACTGTTGTGTTTTATTTATGGTCACAAACCCCTCTTTAAAATATTTATTTGAAGATGACAGATTGGAAAACCTTTGGGGCTGGAGAGCAATTTCTGCACAATGCAACCAGTTCTTAAAACAGGCTCTATTGAAATTGAATCCAGACAAGACAGAGGTCCTCCTGGTCAGTCGTAAGGCCGAACAGGGCATAGGGTGACAGCCTGTGCTGGACGGGGTCCCACTCCCCCGGAAGACGCAGGTTCGCAGCTTGGGAGTGATCCTGGACTCACTGCTGAGCCTGGAACCCCAGGTCTCAGCGGTGGCCGGGAGAGCTTTTGCGCAATTAAAACTTGTGCACCAGTTGCGCCCGTACCTTGGGAAGTCTGATCTGGCCACAGTGGTCCACACTCTTGTTACATCCCGCATAGACTACTGCAACGCACTCTACATGGGGTTGCCCTTGAAGACTGTTCGGAAACTTCAATTGGTCCAGCAAGCGGCAGCCAGATTGCTTACTGGAGCGACATACAGGGAGCACACCACCCCCCTGTTGTGTCAGCTCCACTGGCTGCCAGTTCAATTCCGAGCACAATTCAAGGTGCTGGTTTTGACCTACAAAACCCTTTACGGTTCCGGTCCAGTGTATCTGTCTGAATGTATCTCCCTCTACATCCCACCCCGGAATTTGAGATCATCTGGGGAGGCCCTGCTCTCGACCCCACCGCTATCACAAGTGAGGTTGGTGGGGACGAGAAGCAGGGCCTTCTCAGTGGTGGCCCCTCACCCGTGGAACTCACTCCCGGGGGACATTAGGCAGTGGTTCTCAACCTTCCTAATGCTGTGACCCCTTAATACAGTCCCTCATGTTGTGGTGACCCCCAACCATAACATTGTTTTTGTTGCTACTTCATAACAGTCATTTTACTACTGCTATAAATCATAATGTAAATATCAGGTATGCAAGATGTGTTTTCATTCACTGGACCAAACTGGGCACAAATACCCAATGCACCCACATGTAAATGCTACTGGGGTTGGGGGAGGATTGATTTTGTAATTTGGGAGTTGTAGTTGCTGGGATTTATAGTTCACCTATAATCAAAGAGCATTCTGAACTCCACCAGCGATGGATTTGAACCTAATTTGCCACACAGAACTCCCATGACCAACGGAAAACACTGGAAGGGTTTGGTGGGCATTGACCTTGAGTTTGGGAGTTGTAGTTCACCTATATCCAGAGAGCACTGTGGACTCACGCAATGGTGGATCTGGACCAAACTTGGCACAAATACTCGATATGTGCAAATGTGAACACTGGTGGAGTCTGGGGAAAATAGACCTTGACTTTTTGGAGTTGTAGTTGCTGGGATTTATAGTTCACTACAATCAAAGAACATTCTGAACTCCACCAACGACAGAATTGGCTCAAACTTCCCATATGGAATCCCCATGGCCATCAGAAAATACTGTGTTTTCTGATGGTCTTTGGCGACCCCTCTGACACCCCTTCGCGAACCCCCCAGGGGTCCCAACCCCCAGGTTGAGAAACACTGAATTAGGGCATCAACATCCCTCCTCTCCTTCAGGATGTGGTTGTGGGACCAGGCCTTTGGGCAATCTAACAATTAGATATGGATAACCAGATGGATAGGATGGATAGGACTGACAGGACCATTGTGGAACTGGAATTGGAACTATGAGATTGTGAAACGCTGACTGTCAATGAGGTTTGTATTGGTTTTATTGCTTTTATGGTTGTTTTGCCTATAGTAATTATTGTTTTCTGTTAATTGTTGTTATTGCGAGAATTGCTGTCTCTGTTAACTGATCTTATTGTCTTTTGCTGTTATGTGATGCGGGCATCGAATTGTGCCTCGCTTTTGTAAGCCGCTCTGAGTCCCCCCCCCCCCCCGGGATGAGAAGGGTGGGGTAGAAGCAACCGAAATAAATAAATATTCCATTAATATGGGGTGCAAGCCATTAATAAAAGAGAAAAATTCAATTTGAGGGAGAGGTTAAGAAGAGAAAAGGATGCTGTAGTGGAATCTACCTTTAAGACGACAAGGCCGAAGCCTGCATGACAGTAGCTGTCATCTTGGAAGGCAGGCAGAGACAGGAGGAGGAGTCAAGCCGACTCCTGATTGGGTATAGCAATTGGGGGAGGAGTCAGTTGAGAGAGGGAAATAAGCTGTCAGCTCTTGACAGAGAGGGAGAAGTGTCTTGACATCAGACACAGAAGGATGAAATTTTAAGATAGGAAGTTACAGTAGGAATCTGACAGGGAAAGAAAGTTTTAAGCGAGCCTTTAGAATAGGGAATAAGCAGACAGACAAGGGCTAGGGTTACTGTATTAGTAGGATCAGTAACAGAAAGACTTGTCTGTTTATACTGAGAAAAAGTATAAGAGTGCTTATTTGCCCTGTGGGAGAGACAGATAGGGATCTGTTCTCAAGTGATACTGTGTCTAAAGATAGAGCAGTGTGTTTAAGGGATCTCACAGTTGATAGATGCTTTACTGTCAGTGGAACTACTTGCTTAAGTAATTAAGTCTCTACAACTGAATTACGCTTCTGTACCGCTCATTATATGAGTAGTAGGGCTGGGCGGTTTCGTTTCGTTAATTCGTAATTCGTTAATAATTCGTTAATTTTTTCAATTACAAAACGATAACGAACCATTCTGGAGCAATTTTTTTAAAAAAACGAATTTTTAAATAGTTTTGTAAATGCTTCGTATTTCGTTATTGTATTCGTTTCGTTATTGTTTTGAGGTCGTTTCGTTATTATTTCCGCATATCTGGGGCAAGTTTTATGGTTGTTTTTTGTTTAATTAGTGAAAAAAAATTATAATATCACACCAACAGTCAACAACAGAGGGAGAGGGAAGCTTCAGAAGTTTTTGGAGGTTTTTTAGCGTATTTCGCGGTCGCGTCCGCCATTAACGAATCGATTCGTTATTGTTTCAGAAATCGATTAGTTAATGTTTTGTAATTTTTTTCACATTTACGAAATTTCGTAAATATCGAACTTTTTAAAAGGAAAATTTTGTAATTATTTTAAATAACGAAACGCAAAAAACCCCAAAAAACGAATCGATTTTAGAAACAAATTTTTCCGTTGTTACCCAGGCCTAATGAGTAGATATTTGTTTAAAGATCAATAAATCTTTCTTAGTTCACTGTTAACTGGTGTATGCCTCAGTCTATCCACTTCCTCAGAACTCACTCTGTCAAACCATTTTAAAGTCCAGTCAGCCAGTGAAGAAGCCATAGAAGAACAAGGGCAAACACACCTTACCTACAACACATTCACACCTTTGGTACCTCAGGCCAATAAAAGCTGAGGTGGTGGCACTCATACCTAACAAGAACATCGGTCATTTATAATATTTTATTCTCCCTTGCCTTGAGGAGCAGAGGTGGGATTGATTGCTTGTCCACCCTGCCCAGACAGCCTTTAATTTCGCTATACTGGTGACCAGCGGTGGGATTCGTTGTTCCCCCCTGCCCCAGATATCCTTTTGATTTTACTACAGATGCCATATAACGACACATACCTTTTTATTTAGCTTCAGCCAGGTTGAGAAGCCCTTGGTGTCCTGGTATTGGAGTCCAAAGAACCAAACCTCCCTGAGGCCAATGGTTTTCACAACCTGTTCGGAAGGGAAAGTCATAATTATAATTAGAATAATAATAAAAAGAACAGCTGATTTGGGGAGCATGGAGACCTATGCGAAGGTCACTTTCAAAAGCAAAGAAAACCATCTCTGGGTTCAAAGGAAAACAACCACAAAACTGCAGATTTCAAGGAGAGGGTTTTGGAAAGACTGTGGGATTTTTCCAAACCTGGTCAGCCCATCCCAGCAATTATTCATAATTACTACTTGAAGATGAAAGAAATGTTGTTGCAAGAGCCATCCCGGTGCAGTGGTTTGGGTCTTAAGGCCAACAATCTGGGAAATCAGAGTCAGAGTTTTTGTCTAGCCATGGAAACCACTGCTTGGAAGCAACAAGACTATTTAATTATTGTTGTGGTTGTTGTTCTTCTTATTATTTTGTTTATTTATATCCCACTTTTCCCTTCACAAGGAGACTCACGACTGTTATTCTTTGGCAACTTATTTATTTATATTTATTTATATTTATTTATATTTATTTATATTTATTTATATTTATTTATATTTATTTATATTTATTTATATTTATTTATTTATATTTATTTATTTATATTTATTTATATTTATTTATTTATATTTATTTATATTTATTTATATTTATTTATATTTATATTTATTTATTTACTTATTTCGGCAACTAAAAAGCCTGGAGCATTTCAGCCTGAAGCTACTCTTTCATTTCGGACACGAATGGCTTCGGAAACATTTTTGCAGCTTTGATTCCAAAACCGAGTCATGGAAGCACTATGGGAGTTGTAGTTCCACAGGGCCTTATGCCTTTTCTGCCAAACTACAAACCCCATTGTACTGCAGCTGGGAATACATAATCTGGGGTCACAGATCTTTATTCTGCAACAGTATACAAACTGGCAGGGCTCAATGCTATGCCATCTTGGGAGGTGTAGTTTTGCAAGGTCTCGAGCCCTTCTCTGCCAAAGAGGGCTGTGTCTTGCCAAGCCACGACTCCCAGGATCTCATAGAATTGAGTCACGGCAGTTCCAGTGGTGCCAAACTGCATTTATGCTGTGGTGTAGATGCGTCTCCCAAGACTTGTCGTGTGCCAAAAGGACATACACTTTTTGGTAGAGAGGGCTCAAGACCTTGCACAACTACAGCTCCCACTGGCACTGAAAGTGGTGCCAAAGTACATCCGTTCTCCAGTGTAGATGCACCTGGAGTCATCTTCTCAAAGTCTCCAAAAATGGGCAAATTCTTGAAATAAACCTTGCCAAGAAAGCCCAACAATATTGCAGTCAGTGGTGGAGGCTCCTTCTTTGGAGGCTTTTAAACAGAGGCTGGATGGCCATCTTTCAGGGGTGCTTTGAATGCGATTTTCCTGCTTCTTGGCAGAATGGGGTTGGACTGGATGGCCCAGGAGGTCTCTTCCAACTCTAGGACTCTATGACTGAAAAGGTGGGCAGGGTTTGCATTCCCTCTTATTCAGTCATGGAACTCAATGGGGTCACCATAGGAAAGTCACACTCTCTCAGCCTCAGAGGAAGAGCATCATGGCAGTCCTCCTCCAAATAATAGGGCATGCCAAGAAGCTCTTAGGAGAAGGTTGCCATAAACTGGGCAAAAACTGAAGGCGCACACAACAACAACATCATGCCACCAGATGACCAACAAAAACTGACCCACTAGAGATGCTTTTAGACTGCAGCTCCCAGCATTCTTTGCTCTCAACTGTATTGGTGAGGACTTCTGGGAGTTGCAGTGCAGGAACAGGATTCAGCTATATATTTTAACTCCAGATAGAATAACGCTATGTAACAAAATTTGAAAAACATTCTGTTCCTGGTTTGGAAGTGATAGGTAAAGGTAAAGGTTTTCCCCTGACATTAAGTCCAGTTGTGTCCAACTCTGGGGATTTCTGCTCATCTCCATTTCTAAGTCGAAGAGCCAGCGTTGTCCGTAGACACCTCCAAGGTTATGTGGACTACACGGAACGCTGTTACCTTCCCGTTGGAGTGGTATCTATTGATTTACCTACATTTGTATGTTTTCGAACTGCTAGGTTGGCAGAAGCTGGAACTAATCCGGCCCCCAGATTTGAACCTGTGATCTTTCGGTCAGCAAGTTCAGCAGTTTAACCCACTGCGCCACCAGAGGCTCCCATGGAAGTGTCATTCCTGTTTAATTGTGTGCCGCTCACTTTGAAAGTAGTGAATGCATCATAGCTTTAAAATAGTTCCAGGCTATCTGTGTGGCAGATAAAGGTTTCCATTCACAATCGAGGCGACTCCGAGATTAAGCCCGGGGCCGGAAGGCGGCACGAGAGAGGCCTCCGAAGGAAGCAGGGGCCGGCTGTCCATTCACACAACGGAGGCGTCTCCAAAAGGTGCTGAAAAGTCAGCCTCTGCCAAAAGCTGTCCAGAAACCAGATATGGAGCGGGACGATAGCCATAAGAGGAAGCAAGAGCACTCGAGGAGGAGATCGCAATGAGGCCTTTTCTCCTAATAAAGCCACAGAGATGCATGGGCCATCTAGTCCAACCCCATTCTACTCTGGAGGAAGGCACAGCTCTGCTTGAAGACCTCCAAAGATGGAGAGTCCACCACCTGATGAGTCAATCCATTCTGCTATCAAATCCCTTCAAATGTTCTAGGGAGTCTCTTCTCTTTGATTCCACCATAAAGTGGGCCATGGATGCCCACTTTATGGTGGGCATCCATGGCCCACTAGTCTTACTTATTCAATGTGTTACTGTTCCTCATCTCTGTTGTTGTTGTTCATTCGTTCAGTCGTCTCCGACTCTTCGTGACCTCCTGGACCAGCCCACGCCAGAGCTCCCTGTCGGCCGTCACCACCCCCAGCTCCTTCAAGGTCAGTCCAGTCACTTCAAGGATGCCATCCATCCATCTTGCCCTTGGTCGGCCCCTCTTCCTTTTGCCTTCCACTTTCCCCAGCATAATTGTCTTCTCCAGGCTTTGCTGTCTCCTCATGATGTGGCCAAAGGACTTCAATTTTGTCTCTAGTATCTTCTTCTGCCAACCTACCAGTTTGTCTCTAGTATCCTCATCTCTATCCATAGAGAAATGCAGAGGAAAGGGAAGAGGTTGTGTTCTGATCTTTGTAGCATCAGATAACAAGCATCCCTTCAACTTCTATGAGGGTTGACTGCATCTTGCTCAAGTCACAGTGACCAACCATCTGCGCAGGGTTCCATACTTCACACTTTAGCAACACAACCGTTCAATGCTAAGGCATACCGCCAAAATGGAACTGTAGAGGAGAGTCTATTGAACAAGCCAGTACCTGCCGCATACCAGTACTGCCATCTGTGGAGGAGTTACAAAGGTGGAGGCATTACTTTTCATTCAACTCTCGTATATCAGTGTTTCTCAGCCTTCCTAATGACGCAACCCCTTAATCCAGTTCCTCATGTTGTGGTGACCCCCACCATAAGATTATTTTTGTTGCTACTTCATAACTGTCATTTTGCTACYGTTATGAATAGTACGTAATGTAAATATCTCATATGCAGGATGTATTTTCATTCACTGGACCACATTTAGCATAAATACACCCAAATTTGAATACTGGTGGGGTTGGGATTGATTTGATCATTTGGGATAAGGACTGACCATCACTCAAAATATTATGATTTTGTCATTTGGGAGTTGTAGTTGCTGGGATTTATAGTTCACCTACAATCAAAGAACATTCTGAACTCCACCAACAATAGAATTGGCTCAAACTCCCCACATGGAATCGCCAYGACCATCAGAAAATACTGGAAGGGTTTGGTGGGCAGTGTCCTTTGGTTYTGGAGTTGTAGTTCACTTGTATCCAGAGACCACTGTGGACTCAAACAGTGATGGATCTAGACCAAATTTGGCAAGAATATTCCGTATGCCCAAATGTGAACACGGGTTGTGTTTGGTGAAAACAGACCTTGACATTTGGGAGGTGTAGTTGCTGGGATTTATAGTTCACCTACAACCAAAGAGCATTCTGAACTCCACCAATGACAGAAGTGGGCCAAACTTCCCACACTTCCCAAGACCAACAGAAAATACTGTGCTTTCTGATCATCTTTGGCAACCCCTCAGATACCCCCTCGTGACCCACCCCCCTTGGGTCCTGACCCCCAAGTTGGGAAACACTGTTCTATATGGACATCTTTGCAGATACTTCTCAGGTCACTTCTCTCCTCCAAGCTAAACATTAGGGGTGTGCAATTTTTTTGAACTGTTTTCCCCACTGCATGATCGTTCTGTTTCAAAATCTTGTGCAGTTGTATCAAGGCCAAAACTGGCTTGACGAAGTGCAGCTCCTACCCACAAACCCCGAGTCCGGTCCCGCATTACATGAATGACGAAACCCCAGCAGTTGGTGCGCAAAAGCAGATGGGAGTGTGTGATTCCCGCCTGTTTCCTGCTCCCTCGCCATCTGCAACAGCAGCCCGGCCCAGCGAGAACATTCGTTCGGTCAGCATGGAACAATCGGCTGCATTTCCCATTGTGACCGGGGCTGAATGGGCGATTTCCGCTGCAAAAGCAGCTTCCTCCTCTTGCAATTGTCCAGAGACAGTTGCAAAACCCCCAGGGTGGCTTTAGAAAAAGAGCAGACCCAGGGCCTTTATCAGGGCAGCTTCCAGAAGGCCTGACCTCAGGCGCAAAGGGACACTCCACAATCTACCACAAACACCATTGTCCACTTAGGGATCCTAGCCGGACCTTTCTGCATATTATTATTATTATTATTATTATTATTATTATTATTATTATTATTATTATTATATGCTGGAAAATGCAACAATTTCCAGAGAAGCGTTCTCTCCTTCTGTAGGACCTTATACCTCAGATCCCCGTAAAATGAAGATCCTAAAAGCAAGGACCTTGGTGAACCTCAATGAAGAAGGCCACCATGTGGCACCTGGCCACGAAGAATGCTTCATTGCTTCTGTGACCCATCCACTTGGCATTGGATGAGATTTGAGGAGTCTATAGTAGGCCCAATGGTTGGCCAATGGTTCAGCAAAACCAAGTCCTCTCCTATGAACTTTGACACAATGGTGAGCCATACAGGAACATGGCCCAGCTTCAGTATTGAACCAAAGCCTTCAAGAATGTTAGTTTCCCCTTTTAATCACATCACTACAACCTTAAGAGAGCTGCCTTATACCATGGTGAGGCTCCATAACAATCTCCGTATTGAATTTATACCCTACTATTCTCACATTATGAGAGCCAATGTGTGCTTACAGTCTTTTTGGAGGATCAGGCTGATGTTCAACACTGGATTTAACCCAATGGAAATTCAACACTTGACGTTTCCGAGGACATCGTCCACATTGGGCCTCAACTGATTCTTACCTGGTCAAACAGCTGTTTCCCAGTTGTGTTGGGCTGGATGGCAAACTCCAGCTCGGCATCCATGGTGGTCACTCGCACGCAGATCTGGAATAAGGAAGAGAATGACATTGGCATGAGACCACATCCAGAACAACCTGAAGTCAGAGAGTTTCGCTTTATGGGAAGGTCGGGAGCCATCATCATCTCCAAGGTTGGATCCAAAAGCTCCACAATTATTTAGTCCAGGCCTGGGCAAACTTGGGCCCTCCAGGTGTTTTGGACTTCAACTCCCACCATTCCTAACAGCCTACCGGCTGTTAGGAATGGTGGGAGTTGAAGTCCAAAACACCTGGAGGGCCCAAGTTTGCCCAGGCCTGATTGAGTCCAACAAGGTTGACGAAGACTCTACTAGACAGAAGGCACCAAAAGTGGGAGAAACCCAAGGAAGAGAACAAGAGGCAAGATATATAACTCTGTCCAATGTGGAAGATGTGCAATGGCTATTCAAGATACAGCTTGAGGTGATACAATGTTTTCTATGCTTCAACTGAGTTTCCATCTCTGGGGAAGAGAAGAAGGTGGAAGGATAGGCAACTCTTGTGCAGTTTCAGGACAATCCGACTAAATGATAAAAGGTCTGGAGAACAAGCCCTATGAGGAGCGGCTTAAGGAGCTGGGCATGTTTAGCCTGAAGAAGAGAAGGCTGAGAGGGGATATGATAGCCATGTATAAATACGTGAGAGGAAGCCACAGGGAGGAGGGGGGAGCAAGCTTCCTTTCTGCTTCCCTGGAGACTAGGGTGTGAAACAATGGCTTCAAACTACAAGAGAGGAGATTCCATTTGAACATGAGGATTCTTCAGCAGTGGAACTCTCAGCAGTGGAACTCTCTGTCCCGGAGTGTGGTGGAGGCTCCTTCTTTGGAAGCTTTAAACAGAGGCTGGATGGCCATCTGTCAGGGGTGATTTGAATGCAATATTCCTGCTTCTTGGCAGGGGGTTGGACTGGATGGCCCATGAGGTCTCTTCCAACTCTTTGATTCTATGATTCTATTTTGCCTCGTTCATTCATTTCCTAGTGTTATTCTGATAACATTTATATATTTTATAATATAATATAATATATATAATATATATAATATACACATAATTAAAGTGAAAAGTGTGCATGTGCATATGTGTCGGAGGTGTCCATTTACACAGACAGCCTCCCACCTCTACAAACAAGCCATAGAAGTCTCCAAAGACACTCCCTCAACTGACATTGTAGGTTTCAGCGAGCACCATGAACATGTCTCCCAACCCATGCCAATGTCCTCCTCAAACACAATACTGCCCACCACCCAAGGAATGCTTTCATTCGGGGAGAATTTCATCCTAGATTGTAGATGGTCCCTCCACCACAGGCAGGCACCCCAGGGTTCCTTTCACTCTCCATTGGTGTGGAATTTGTATGCCCACCCACCCACCCACTGCCTCTCCCTTAACCCTTTTCCAACCCTTTCCTATGGCACACGGAAAACACAGAAGAATTGATCAGCAACTGGAAGGGTTTGGGGGGACTGACTCAACAGGATGGAAGTTGTAGTTCACCCTGCATCAAGGCAGAGCACTTTGATAATGGAACTTGACCTCATTTGGCACGCAGAATCCTCATGACGAGTTTTGAGGGGAATTGCCTTGATTTATAGGAGTTGTAGTTCAGCTAATTCCAGAGAGCACTGACCCAGCCGACAATGAATCTGGACCAAACATTCTCAGCTGTGCATACAAGCCAGGTTTGGAAAGGATTGACCCATGATTCTGGAAATTGTAGGTCACCCACATTGTTATGTATTTTGTAATGGGAACAGTCATTAAAAAATGGAAGCACATAAGCACATTCTAGCTTTTTCCTAATAAATAGTGTTACTAATTAACTCGGGTTTTTTTGTCGTGTCAGGAGCGACTTGAGAAACTGCAAGTCGCGTATGGTGTGAGAGAATTGGCTGTCTGCAACGACGTTGCCCAGGAGACGTCAGGATGATTTGATGTTTTTATCATCCTTGTGGGAGGCTTCTCTCATGTCCCCGCATGAGGAGCTGGAGCTGATAGAGGGAGCTCATCCGCCTCTCCCCGGATTCGAACTTGCGACCTGTTGGTTTCCAGTCCTGACTAAATGATCTGACCTAACACCCCAAAACAAGCAATGCCTTTTCAAATAACCCGAGCACCACCGGGTACCCAAGCTAGTAGTGTAATATAATAGTGCCTGGCATGTTACTAGTATGTGACAAAGGCAAATGTCCAATTTGCACCATATTGCAGTCATAATCCTCAAGCAAACATAAACCTTTGTGGAGAGGTTAGACCTGGTTAGACCACACCTGGAATATTGTGTCCAATTCTGGGCACCACAATTGAAGGGAGATATTGACAAGCTGGAATGTGTCCAGAGGAGGGCGACTAAAATGAGCAAGGGTCTGGAGAACAAGCCCTATGAGGAGTGGCTTAAAGAGCTGGGCATGTTTAGCCTGAAGAAGAGAAGGCTGAGAGGAGACATGATAGCCATGTATAAATATGTGAGAGGAAGTCACAGGGAGGAGGAGGGGCAAGCTTTTCTGCTTCCTTGGAGACTAGGACGCAATGGAACAATGGCTTCAAACTACAAGAGAGGAGATTCCATCTGAACGAGGAAGAACTTCCTGACTGTGAGAGCCATTCAGCAGTGGAACTCTCTGCCCCGGAGTGTGGTGGAGGCTCCTTCTTTGGAAGCTTTGAAACAGAGGCTGGCCATCTGTCAGGGGTGCTTTAAATGCAATATTCCTGCTTCTTGGCAGAAAGGGGTTGGACTGGATGATGGCCCAGGAGGTCTCTTCCAACTCTTTGATTGTTTGATTCTATGATTCTAGGTGAGGTGAAGAAGTGCCTGTATATGATCCAGAACTGTGACCATATCTTAATCCGAAAGACACATCTAACTACATTGTAAACAGTGGCTTCTCTGCAAGACCTGACCACCTTCATTGGGTTATTCTTTCCTCAGCCATCAAGGGAGTTTGCAAAGTCCAGAGCTGCAAAGTGTGCAAAAGAATGCCTTCACCTCTGGAGTTATCTATCTCGTGGAAGAGGGAGACCTGGGGCCGCCCTGTGACTGGTGCAACTATCTGCAAAAGCCTCCTTGCAGCAAGACCTTTCGGGAGGCACGCTGTTCCAAGCCCACCTCCTACACACGGCGGCTGCACATCATCATCGCACATTATCACACACACACACATTCTGCTCTCCAAGTGGATGCCAGGCAAGAAGCAGCAGAGACAAAAGGAAGTTCAGTCGGTTTCTGGGGGCGGAGAAAAAAGCACCCGTTTCCCCTTCAAAGTTCGGCCCTCCGTTTCCTTCTCTCGCAAAACTTACTGGCCTTGATAAGTGCATCAGAGGGTGCCTCTCTCTCTACCAAGCCCAGAGCCAAGAGGGTGGTTTAGGGGTTCAAACCAACCCCAAAATGTTTCAGGTGAAAAATCAACAACAACCAGGAAAAATCAACAACAACCAAATCCTGATGTCAAGTCTATGGAGAAGGAAACATTCGAGTCTCTCCAGAACTGCAAACACGATCTCAATCCAATTTTGATTATTCACACTCTCATTACCAAGCTTTCAACCAATTTACATTGCAATAGTAGAAATCATTGGCAGAGTGGAATCTTCCAAAGCCTAAGGTGTGGGATGGATTTGACCTGGGTTGGAGGTGGAAACTGAGGAAAGTCTGGAAACTTAAGTGTCTCCCACTGGTTCATCTAAAGCAGTGGTTCCCAACCTGCGGTCTGTGGACCACCAGTGGTCTGCAAGAACTGAAATATGGTCCACAGTCCCACCCTTACTACACCATTGCAACAAGAGTGACTGGTCTTGCAAACCCTTTTATAGTGCTGAGGCTTATTAAATATGGTTTTCTGTGGGCAAGCAGGTGGCAACTACTGGATGATATATGTTCTGAATCAGAAACTAGAGCTGATGTGGTCTATCCAGTGCAATTTTCTGAATCAGTATCCCAAATAACCAAATGACTAAAATGATCAAGGGTCTGGAGAACAAGCCCTATGAGGAGCGGCTTAAGGAGCTGGGCATGTTTAGCCTGAAGAAGAGAAGGCTGAGAGGAGATATGATAGCCATGTATAAATATGTGAGAGGAAGCCACAGGGAGGAGGAGGGAGCAAGCTTGTTTTCTGCTTCCCTGGAGATTAGGACGCAAGGGAACAATGGCTTCAAACTACAAGAGAGGAGATTCCATCTGAACATGAGGAAGAACTTCCTGACTGTGAGAGCCGTTCAGCAGTGGAACTCTCTGCCGGAGTGTGGTGGAGGCTCCTTCTTTGGAAGCTTTGAAACAGAGGCTGGATGGCCATCTGTCAGGGGTGCTTTGAATGCAATATTCCTGCTTCTTGGCAGAATGGGGTTGGACTGGATGATGGCCCAGGAGGTCTTTTCCAACTCTTTGATTCTAGGATTCTATGACCCAAATTTAAAGTTGACCAAAAACCAATTTGTAACCCTTTTGATACTAATTTTGGAGAGTGGTTCCTGGTCAAAAAAAGGTTGGGAAACACTGATTTAATCCAAGCCCTGCCAAGGAAACAACGGAACAGGAGCAAAGAGAAGAAGATGTGCCATTGTTAGACCTTGGACTTCCTACGAACAAGACTGTTTCTGGTGAGCAAGTGAAAGTTCAATTCATGCAAAATCCACAGACTCCATGGCCAGGTTATGTATTTCCTGTGGATAAGGAAAGGCATCTAAGTAACAGAAATATGGAGTCAGGTCCTAATTTTTGCAGAATGAGATCTTGAGTCTTGCTTTTGTATTTGCACATCTTAAAATCTGCGACAGAAATAAAATAAACCAAAAAAAGCCTGAACTCATCACCAAAGAGGCAAAAGACTGCAGGAACAGTCAGGTGGAGCTCCAATACATCGCTAAGAAGCAGGAGGAAGGAAGGAAGGAAGGAAGGAAGGAAGGAAGGAAGGAAGGAAGGAAGGAAGGAAGGAAGGAAGGAAGGGGGGAGGAGAGGAAAGAGGGAGAGGCTCCTGTCCATCTGGAACTCTTGAGGATACTTACAGCCATCTGGCCCTGTTTGGGTTCCCCTCAACGGCGGTCCCTGCAGTGTCCCCGTGTTGCGCGTTTGTGTGTCAAAGGAGAACCCCCCTGGCGCCGGGTCATATGAGAGCGCTTGCAATTGCTCAAGGGATTACGCTTCATTAAACCCAACTTTCCTTGGGAAGAAAGCGGGGGGATTTTCATAGCCGCCGGCTAATCGGGAAAGAGGAGGCCCAACTGCGCTCTCTCCATATCTGTTGCTTGTTGAAGCAATGAGACCATTCAATTATTATTATTATTATTATTATTATTATTATTATTATTAGCCCCCAGCGGCGCAGTGGGTTAATCCCCTGTGCCAGCAGGACTGAAGACCGACAGGTCGCAGGTTCGAATCCGGGGAGAGGCGGATGAGCTCCCTCTATCAGCTCCAGCCCCTCATGCAGGGACATGAGAGAAGCCTCCCACAAGGATGATAAAAACATCAAATCCGGGCATCCCCTGGGCAACGTCCTTGCAGACGGCCAATTCTCTCACACCAGAAACGACTTGCAGTTTCTCAAGTCACTTCTGGCATGAAAAAAAAAAATCTGAGGTTTTCCAATATGGACCATGTTCTAGAGGCATTTCTCCTGACGTTTTGCATCTATGGCAAGCATCCTCAGAGGTGCTTGCCATAGATGCAGGCGAAAAGTCAGGAGAAATGCCTCTAGAACATGGCCCTATAGCCCGAAAAAACCCACAAGAACCTATTATTATTATTATTATTATTATTATTATTGTTGTTGTTGTACTGGATCACATGTCCGACACTTCCCAAGTATCTAGGACTGTGACGTATGGGCGAATAATGCGTGCAGATCCCAGTCAGGTGGCCTTTTGCAGCTGGCAGATGGTCATTTTGTCAGCGTCGATTGTGTTTAAGTGCAGGCCAAGATCTTGAGGCACTGCACTCAGTGTGCCGATCACCACTGGAACCCCCTTGACAGGCTTGTGTCACAGTCTTTGAAGTCAAGCTTTAAAACTTCTAAATGTGGAAAGTTTTCCAGTTGCTTCTCGTCAATCCTGCTGTCGCCTCGGATTGCGACATTAACGATCCATATTAGTTTTTCCCCCACGATCATGATTATTATTATTTGAAACATAACAAGATGAGTCCACAGCAGACAAGATCACTCTGCTGGCTGTTGTATTGTATCACACATCGGACCCTTCCCAAGTGCCTAGGACTGTGTGAGGTATTAGCAAATAATGTGTGCAGATCCCAGTCAGGTGGCCTTTTGCATCTGGCAGATGGTGATTTTGTCAGCGCTGATTGTGTTTAAGTGCAGGCCAAGGTCTTGAGGTGCTGCACCCAGTGTGCCGAGCACCACTGGGACCACCTTTCCTGGCTTGTGCCAGATTCTTTGCAGTTCGATCTTTAAATCTTTGCATCGTGTCACTTTTTCCAGTTGTTTCTCTTCAATATTATTAGTATTATTATTATTATTATTATTATTATTATTATTATTATTATTGTGTTTATTTATACCCAGCTTCTTCTCTCCACACGGATACTCAAAGTTGTTGTTCTGGTCAATAATTGATGATTATATTGAAACTAATTATAAGGACTTATAACCGTACTGAGGATATAATGATGATGTAAATTGGATTAAATATAAGATATGGATTAAAAGAAGAGACTGAACGGGCAGAATCAGAAGGAAGTCCAACTTTTTGATTTTTGACTTTCTTTTTACTTTGGGATTTTTTTAATTATTATTTTTTCTCACGGGGGTTACTGTCACTGTTTTCTTAATTTTCCTACTTTTCTATCTTCTTGAATTATTCTCCCACTTTCGCTATAATCTATAAAACTCAATAAAAATTTATATTAAAAAAGTTGTTGTTCTTCAGCAACTAAAAAGCCTGGAGAATTTCAACCTGCAGATACTCTTTTGGACACAAATGTCTTTGGAGACATTTCTGTAGCTTTGATTCCAAAGCTGGGTCATGGGAGTAGTAGTTCCACATGGTCTCCAGCCTTAGAGTTGGAAGAGACCTCATAGGCTATCCAGGCCAACCCCCTGCCATGAAGGCTTCTTTGCCAAACTACAAATCCCACTGTGTTGCAGCTCAGAATGCATAACCCAGAGTCACACATCCACAACTGCTCCATCTTCAGCAAGACTACATAAACTGCCATGGTTCAATGCTAGGTGAATTTGGGAGTTGGATTTTGACAAGGTCTCAAGACCTTCTCTGCAGAATACTGCTAGTGCTTTTTCCAAGTGATAATTCCCAGGATGCCATAACATTGTGGCATTGCAGTTAAAGTGGTGACAAACCGCATTAATGCTGCAATGCAGATTCTTCTCCCAAGGCTTGCAGTACGCTGAAAGGAACATGCAATCTTTGGCAAAAAAAAAAGGCTCAAGGCCTGTCAAACAACAACTCCCATGATCCCATAGCATTGTGCGACAGAAGTTAAAAATAGCATCAAACTGCATTCGTCCTACAGTGTAGATGCACAGGGGAACTCCACACCTTCATGTCTACCCATGCTCTATTCTGCCTTGGTTAGAACACACCTGGAGTACTGTGTCCAATTCTGGGCACCACAACTGAAGGGAGGTGTTGTCTCTAAGCTGGAATGTGTCCAGAGGAAGGCAACTAAAAGGATCCAGGCTCTGGAGAACAAGCCCTATGAGGAGCGGCTTAAAGAGCTGGGCATGTTTAGCCTGAAGAAGAGAAGGATGAGAGGAGATATGATAGCCATGTATAAATATGTGAGAGGAAGCCACAGGGAGGAGGAGGGAGCAAGCTTGTTTTCTGCTTCCTTGGAGACTAGGACGCAATGGAATGGCTTCAAACTACAAGAGAGGAGATTCCATCTGAACATGAGGAAGAACTTCCTGACTGTGAGAGCCGTTCAGCAGTGGAACTCTCTGCCCCAGAGTGTGGTGGAGGCTCCTTCTTTGGAGGCTTTTAAACAGAGGCTGGATGGCCATCTATTGGGGGAGCTTTGATTGCAATTTTCCTGCTTCTTGGCAAAAAGGGGTTGGACTGGATGCCCACCAGGTCTCTTCCAACTCTAAGATTCTATACATCACATGCATATATGATATATGCTCAAAACACATGTTCAAGGAACGCTAAAGGCACTGCAGACTACTTCAACCAGAGAAGTCAGTTGTAGCAGAGCACCTGAGGAACCAGCCTGGACACAGAATTCCATTTGAGAACACAGGATTGCTGGACCACTCCCACACAACCACCATGTCAGGCTACACAGAGAAGCCATTGAGATCCACAAGAAGCAGGTGGACAATGTCAACAGCAAGGAGGAAACCATGAAAATGAACAAAATCTGGTTGCCAGTATTAAAAACAAAACAAAACACCAGAACCAAGGTAGTAAATAAAGAACACCACTGAAAGGATCCAGGGTCTGGAGAACAAGCCCTATGAGGAGCGGCTTAAAGAGCTGGGCATGTTTAGCCTGAAGAAGAGAAGGCTGAGAGGAGACATGATAGCAATGTATACATATGTGAGTCATTTTATGTTTTCTAGTTCTGTTATGCCTTGTGTTATATTGTGTTATGCTTTTTTGTAATATTGTGTTTACTGTATTGATGGGCGTAACCTCATGTAAGCTGCCCCGAGTTCCCCTGGGGAAGATGGAGCAGGGTATAAATAAAGTTGTATTATTATTATTATTATTATTATTATTATTATTATTATTATTATTTAGGACGTGGAACCATGGCTTCAAACTACAGGAAAGAAAGGAGATTCCACCTGAACATTAGGAAGAACTTCCTGACTGTGAGAGCTGTTCAGCAGTGGAACTCTCTGCCCCGAGTGTGGTGGAGGCTCCTTCTTTGGAGGCTTTTAAACAGAGGCTGGATGGCCATCTGTCAGGGGTGCTTTGAATGATTTCCTGCTTCTTGGCAGAATGGGGTTGGACTGAGGTCTCTTCCAACTCTATGATTCTGCCATTATGCTTAGTTCCTATGTTTTGTGTATATTGTTTTATATTTTACTGTTATGTTGCTTATTTGATTGTAATTTGCATTGTTATATTGTAATTTTTGTTTGGGCTTGGCCCCTTGTAAGCCGCTCCGAGTCCCCTTTGAGGAGATGGTGGCGGGGTACAAATGAAGTTTATTATTTATTATTATTATGATTCTATTGCAACATTCAGGGCTTTGTTTCTCCTGCAAGGTTCCCATTCCTCTATTCTGGCCGTTTCCTCTTTTGCCATTTCACAAACAGACTTTGCTGCAACTGCTTCAAGAGATAACAACAGGGCTGTTTGGGATGCTTTGGGCTGATATAGATATATATATTTTCCCCCAGAAATGGAGAAGAATGATTTGAAGAGTTGAACTTGACAATGGCGGCATTTGGAAATTTGGGTTGGCAAGTGGACAACAAGTTAAACATGAGCCAGGAATGTGATGTGGCGGCAAAAAAAGCCAATGGGATTTTGGCCTGCATCAAGAGGAGCATAGTGTCTAGATCTAGGGATGCTCCCCATGCTCTATTCCGCTTTGGTTAGACCACTTTACCTGGAATATTGTGTCCAGTTCTGGGCACCACAATTCAAGAGAGATATGGACAAGCTGGAATGTGTCCAGAGGAGGGCGACTAAAATGATCAAGGGTCTGAAGAACAAGACCTATGAGGAGCGGCTTAAGAAGCTGGGCATGTTTAGCCTGAAAAGAGAAGGCTGAGAGGAGATATGATAGCCATGTATAAATATGTGAGAGGAAGCCACAGGGAGGAGGGAGCAGATCAGGGGTCTGAAGAACAAGCCCTATGAGGAGCGGCTTAAGGAGCTGGGCATGCTTAGCCTGAAGAAGAGAAGGCTGAGAGGAGATATGATGAGAGCCATGTATAAATATGTGAGAGGAAGCCACAGGGAGGAGGGAGCAGATCGGGGGTCTGGAGAACAAGCCCTATGAGGAGCGGCTTAAGGAGCTGGGCATGTTTAGCCTGAAGAAGAGAAGGCTGAGAGGAGATATGATAGCCATGTATAAATATGTGAGAGGAAGCCACAGGGAGGAGGGAGCAAGCTTGTTTTCTGCTTCCCTGGATGAGGAGTGGCTTAAGGAGCTGGGCATGTTTAGCCTGATTAATAGGAGCATAGTGTCTAGATCTAAAGAAGTAATGCTACCCCTCTATTCTGCTCTGGTTAGACCACACCTGGAATCACATTGTGTCCAATTCTGGGCACCACAATTCAAGAGAGAGATTGACAAGCTGGAATGTGTCCAGAGGAGGGCGACTAAAATGATCAAGGGTCTGGAGAACAAGCCCTATGAGGAGCAGCTTAAGGAGCTGGGCATGTTTAGCCTGAAGAAGAGAAGGCTGAGAGGAGATATGATAGCCATGTATAAATATGTGAGAGGAAGCCACAGGGAGGAGGGAGCAAGCTTGTTTTCTGCTTCCATGGAGACTAGGACGCAGGAACAATGGCTTCAAACTACAAGAGAGGAGATTCCATCTGAACATGAGGAAGAACTTCCTGACTGTGAGAGCCGTTTCAGCAGTGGAACTCTCTGCCCCGGAGTGTGGTGGAGGCTCCTTCTTTGGAAGCTTTTAAACAGGGGCTGGATGGCCATCTGTCAGGGGTGATTTGAATGCAATATTCCTGCTTCTTGGCAGAATGGGGTTGGACTGGATGATGGCCCAGGAGGTCTCTTCCAACTCTTTGATTCTATGATTTTGCAAGAGAAGGAAAGGCCCAGAGGGCTAAAAGAAGAGTATTTTGACAACCGAGAGGTTGGTTTAGCAGTCTCTTGACTTTTTCGGCTTGAAGGCCTTATCTCTTGGTCGCAGGGCAACTTCTGCGGGAATGCTACTTGATGTTTGCGGCCAGCGCCATTTGCCACAAAAGGGAGAAATGTCCAGCGCAAGAGGGGTTAACACAACCAGATTCATTCTCTCTCTCTTACTCTCTTAAGAAATAAGATTCTGCAACTGTTTAAAGAAGAGACTTGTTTGCACGATGCAAGGCTGGACAAGGCAAGTCAACACTCATGCGCTTCAAGGAGGAGACCGTTTACCTTCTTGCACAACGTGCTGGTATGCCAAGCATGCATGGAAACCGAAACATGGTCAATGCACATGAGAAACAATGGCTGTTTATGTGTGTGTCGTTACTTCTTATCTTGGATGCATCCGCAATGCAGAATTACTGCAGTTTGGTACCACTTCAATTGGAGGCACTTTGCCAAATTAAATTGACCACCTTGGTTAGAATTGAATGGGGAATTGAACTCTCTGCCGCGGAGTGTG
>NW_026844478.1:1992040-2030614 GCF_025583915.1 Anolis sagrei ordinatus | reverse complement strand
GAAAACCACTTTCCAAGAGAAACAAGCAGGAATGAATGCAAGAAAAGGCAACAGAGGAGATGTCGACTGATCTAAACTTTATTGGCACTGGATGAAGAAGGGATGGGGGAAGCGGACTTGACAAAAGCCCCTTTTTGAATACGAAGCATCTGAAAATTTAGTAAATATCAATACACAGATTGACCTCGCAGCCCGTCCAATGGAAGGACCGGTGTTTTCGCCACGAGACGTCAAAGGATTGGTCGAAAAGAAGAACTGACATAATTTACAGTCATTTTTTTTCCCAAAACACAAATATAAAGCCAGACCAAAAAAAAAAAAAAAAAAAAAAACCCCACGTGTTTAATAGGGTGCTTTCCCCCTCCCATAGAGAAACGACATGTTATACCCATGGAATAGCAGTAAACAAAACGGTGGGTGGAAAAAGGGGGGAGAAGGGGAAAACCTCCAGGTATCCTAACTAATAATTAAAAAAAAACCACATCTCTAGAAAATCTCCTGGTAATACTGAGTGCTTCTTACATTAAATTTCCTGCAAAATATCATCTCTTTACAATACAGTATACATATTTATTTTATTTTTTTGTTCAATGGAGAAAGGAGGGAGCGTTTTGTGTTTCCCTCCCCGCTCGAGATTAACATTTTCTAATTGTGCATAGCTAGGAAAAACAAGAGCGAGAGAGAAAGGAGAGGATGAAATCAATTATTATTATTATTATTATTATTAGATAACCACTGGAATATATATAATACTGGTAAGATCAGGGAAGAGAGCTGGACCGACTACAGCGGGAGAAAAGGTCATTTTGTTCCTATACTGGGAGATAATTGGGAGTCAATGGGAGACACAGAGGGCCACAAATTGCCATTGACTATGGAGGCATGGTTTGGCCATGGTTTGGAACGATCTTGGAGGGCAGCTTGCCATCCAAAGCTTGCCACCGGGCATTTCAGTGGCAACTTCAGCATAGAAAATACAAAATGATTCTGATAAGTCTGGGTTTTGTTTTAAAGGTTAAAAGCATGTTTTGGGCGCAAAAAGAGGGGATGCAGAATGGCTGCTTGCACCCCCAATTAACCCTAAAGGCACAATGTATCTGGAATAGAAAGGAGTGCATCCAAAACACACTTTTAAGGTCTTCGGTGAGGGACCTAGTGGGCACATCTCTCAGTACCAAAGAAAGGACCTTTTGGGCACATTGCAGTACCAAAGATCTTTGGAGACGTTAGAAAGGACCTTTTGGGCATATTTCTCCACACAAAAGATCTTTGGAGATGGTAGAAAGGACCTTTTGGGCACATCACTGTACGAAAGATCTTTGGCGATGGCAAAAAGGACATTTGGGCACATCTTTATGCACCAAAGATCTTTGGAGATGGGTAGAATGGACCTATTGGGCACATCTCCACACCAAAGATCTTTGGAGTTGGGTTGAAAGGACCTTTTGGGCACATTTGTCCACACCAAAGATCTCTGCAGATGGTAGAAAGGACCTTTTGGGCACATTGGAGTACCAAAGATCTTTGAAGATGGTAGAAAGGACCTTTGGGCACATCTTTATGCACCGAAGATTTTTGGAGTTGGGTTGAAAGGACCTTTTGGGCACATTTCTCCATACCAAAGATCTCTGGCGATGGTAGACAGGACCTTTTGGGCATATCTTTCTGCACTAAAGATCTTCGTAGATGGTAGAAAAGACTTTTTGGGCACATCTCCCTCCACCAAAGATCTTTGGAGATGTGTTGAAGGGACCTTTTAGGCACATCTCTCTGCAACCGCTATTGCTTATGGCACCGGTATCTGGCCCTCCAAGGAGGCAAGCTGGAGCCTTAAAATGGAAAATACTGAGGCTTCTTTCTATTCCTCCTTGGGTGCCAAGTTGTGCAATTACCATTCCACCTCTCCAAAAATATTTTCATCATCACCTGCCTCCTTTGATACTCCTATTAAAAAAAGCACTTTTTTTGGCATTAATACATCCTGGACATGGAATATCAGCAAAGAGACATTCAGCAAAGAGAAAGGGGGAATTTGCAGATATGCCAAAGATGACTTGGAAGTTTATACAACGACGAAAGAGCCTTGCAAAGGAATCTCTTTGGAAGAGAATACAACGAAGGCCACGTTCTCTTCCTCCAAAGGAATTCCTTCCAGCTTTCAAGTCGATGCCTCAACTCTCCAGGGCACGCTTTCTTTTCCAATGAATGGAGATGGTTCGGGGTCATTGCACAGCCAGCAATGAGCGGCCCGGCAATGAATGGTTGGCAGCGAAGTGGCACCGAGTGTTGCCGTCTGGGTTTCAAAACTGCCAGCGAAGCAGTTTGCAAGCTCCCCAAAAACAGCAATTCTGGCTCTTTTTGGGGTTTTGGCTAAAACTGGAGGAGCAAAAGGCACTCCAAGGCAAAGGGTCTGTTGAAAGAAAGGGCAACCTGCCGTCTTCCGGTATTTAAGGCAGCAGAAAGAGACGTGGTTTTCGCCTCTTTCAAAGCAAAGGCAGAGGTGACAATAAGGCATGGATTGTGATGTAGGGAAGTGCGAGATGGAAGCCATATGAGGGATATTTGGTGTTAAAACTGCTGGTGAGAAGTGTAAAAAAAAGGGAGAACACGTGTTGTAAGGCACCGGGAGAGAACTGCATCCGTTGGCACCTCTTTTGCTGGAGTTTTTGGCCAGGGCCATTCCTCTTTCAAAGTGACAAGTTGGGCTTAAGAAAGGAATGCTCCCAATGTATCCCATCCATCCAGATTGACTCTTCCAAGCTGGTGGCGCATGCAAAATACTGTCAAGAAGGTTCTATTTGGTCTGGTGAACATCAAGGAATGGTGGAAAGCTTTGGTTTGGGGAAGAGGGGATTTGCACCACATTTTGTGCTTTTGAAACACCTCCTTCCACTGCAGCTCTCTCCAGTCCCCAGACTGTGAAAACTTGCAGTGGATCCCAGAATTTGGTCAAGATGGGTTTGTGAAGGCTAGAGAGGAGGAGGAGGAGGAGAGATCCCATAAGCATCGCAGGCTGGGTGCAAAGGGTCCCCACCGTCCGGCTTCTTCAATAAGGCACAATTGACTTTTGTTTTGGTCCTTTAACAGAAGGGCAGCTAAAGGTGGGCCGTGGTTGCTCTTCTGTAGCGGTTCCAGCACAACGCAGTTGGACAAAAGTGAAGGAGGGAAAGAGAGAAGGAAGGAAGGAAGGAAGGAAGGAGAGTGCAGTCGGAGCGGAGGCAGGGAGGATTACATGGACTCGAATTCATCTATGCGCTGCTTGGTGTTGCCCTGCCGGATCTGGCGCAGGGTCTTGTACTTGTCTCGGCCCTGGCGCATGTTCTCGGCATGGATCATGTCATTGGCCGTCTTCTTCGTCTCGTCCCGAGCGTTGGCCAGTTCGGACGTCAGAGCCTGCACGGGAAGAAAGGAAGAAGGAAAGGAGGAAAGGAAGGAAGAATGGAAGGAAGAAAGGAATGGCAAGGCAAGGCAGGAAGGAAGGAAAGACAGATGGAAGGAAGGAAAAGAAGGGAAGGAAGGAAGGCAAGGCATGGCAAGGCAGGACAGAAAGATGGAAGGAAAAGAAGGAAAGGAAGGAGGTAGGGAAAATAGGCAGAAGAAGGATGGATGGATGTCTTATTGAAGGAGGATAGTAATGTAGGGCAAGTGAAATTGAATGCAAGTCGAAAGGAGGAAGGAAAAAAGGAAGGAAGGAGGGAAAGGAAGGAAGGAAGGAAGGAAGGAAGGAAGGAAGGAAGGAGAGAAACAGGAAGGGAAAGAAAAGTTGGGGGAAGGAAAGGGAGGAAGAAGAGAAGGAAGGAAGGAGAGAAAGAAAGGAAGGAAGGAGAGAAAGAGAAAGAAAACTTGGGGGGAAGGAAGGGAGGAAGAAGAAAAGGAAGGAGAGAAAGAAAGGAAGGAAGGAAGGAATGAGAGAAAGAGGAAGGGAAAGAAAACTTGTGGGGAAGGAAGGGAGGAAGAAGAAAAGGAAGGAAGGAGAGAAAGAAAGAAAAGAAAGAAAGAAAGAAAGAAAGAAAGAAAGAAAGGAGAGAAAGGAAGGAAGGAAGGAAGGAAGAAGAGAAAGTAAAGTGCACTTAAATATAGTACAATAATTATACCAAAGAATTAAATGATAACAAATATAGCAAAACATTATTGTAAGCAGTCCTGAAAATATATCTCCAAACATAACACTATGTCACAAAATTTTCTTTTCCTAGTTTGAAAGTGTTCTTGTTTAATTGTGCTGCACCTACTTTGAAAGTATTTGTTATATTCCAGAAATTTTGTTTTTGTGGCTACCACAAACTATGTTGAATTGGTTGAGATATTCATTGAAAAATGATAGCAAAATGGGCTCCAAAGATTTTGCAGTGTAATAGACTTTTCCCCATGTTTTTATGATAGAACTAATCAGGAAATGACATTTCAAACCCAGGAATAAAAATCCTGTTGCATATCAGGCTGGATGAGAATATGAACCAATATGATTATCATTATTAATAGAATTGGATGAGACTCCAGGGGTCATCCAGTCCAACCCACTTCTACCAGGCAGGAAAAGCACAATCCAATCCTTCCGAACAGATGGCCATCCAACCTATTATTATTATTATTATTATTATTATTATTATTATTATTATTATCATCATTATCAGCAGCAACATCAGCATCATCATTATTAATAGAATTGGAAGAGACTCCAGGGGTCATCCAGTCCAACCCATTTCTACCAGGCAGGAAAAGCACAATCCAATCCTTCCGAACAGATGGCCATCCAACCTATTATTATCATTATCATCATCATCATCATCATCATTATCATTATCATCATTATTAATAGAATTGGAAGAGACTACAGGGGTCATCCAGTCTAACCCCCTTCTGCCAGGCAGGAAAAGCACAATCTGATCCTTCCCAACAGATGGCCATCCAGCCTCTATTTAATAATGATGATGATGATGTTGGAAGAGACTCCAACTATCTTCTGTCAGGAAGGAAGGACACCAACCAATCCCTCCTGACAGATGGTAATCCAGCCTCTGTTTAAAAGCCTCCACAGAAGGAGCTTCCACCAGATTCCAAGGCAGTGAGTTCCACTGTTGAACAGCTAGCTCTTCTTACAGTCAGGAAGTTCTTCCTGATAATGTTCAATTGGGATCTCCTTTCCTGTCACTGGAACCCAAGGTTGCCATTGCTTATAAAGATCCGTCTCCTAAGAGCAAAGCAGAAGGACTACTGGCTCACCTTCAAGTGTTTCTGCACCCGCTCATTCTTCTCCGCCTCGGTGGTCCTCTGCTCCTCGCTGCGGTCCTTGATGGATGCGTGCGCCCGCAGTTCGGCGCTGGCTTCGGCGGCATTCTCGTCCTGCTCATCGTCATGCTCGTTCTCAGACTGCATGGGCTCCAGGACGTGTGGGGTGCTGGTGGCCGACTTGAGCTCCTCCTTAGTCTTCTCAAGATCTTCTTGGACCATCTGGGCCTGGGAGAAGGAGGGAGGGAGAGGCCCAAGTCAGCATCCCAGCAGTAAGCCAGGGAAGAGGCACCACCCAAAAACCCAACTTCACCACTGCTCAGGCTTTGAAGATGCAGGATGCCCATAATCTCTGTAGTATTGACAGTGATGGTGAGGGTATTCTACTTTGGGCACATCACGACATGGCTGGATCACTGGAAAAGCTTGGAAAAGCCAAGGGATTGATTGATCTTTCCATCAAGAAAGCCACATCTGCCTTGAGGGGCTAATAATAGGATCTTCCTGAAGGTTTCTTACTCATAGGGTCTCTACAAGTCAATGGCATCATTACTGGAAAAGCTTGGACAAGCTGAAGGATTGGTCCTAGCTGCTTTGAGTCTCCACGTGGAGAGAAAACTGGATTATAAATAAACATAAACATAACAATAATAATAATTGATCCTTCCATCAAAGAAGCCATATCTGCCTTGAGGGGCATGGAGTCTCTACAAGTCAAGGCTGATTTGATGGCACACAACACTGAAATGCAACACCGCCTGAGCTCTGCAAGTGCAGCATTCCTCTGAATGAGCTCTGCGAGTGCAGTATTCTTTTGAATGAAGCAGAGAGTGTTTGAGGACTGGGACATCCGTAGGGATACCAAGGTGCCTGTTTATAAAGCCATTGTCCTCCCAACCCTGCTATATGCCTGCAAGACATGGACTGTCTACAGACATCACACTCAACTCCTGGAATAATTACATCAGTGTTGCCTCCAAAAAGTCTTCCAAAACTCTTGGGAAGACAGGTGGGCAAATATCATAGAATCATAGAACCAAAGAGTTGGAAGAGACCTCATGGGCCATCCAGTCCAACCCCCCCTGCCAAGAAGCAGGAATATTGCATTCAAAGCACCGCTGACAGATGGCCATCCAGCCTCTGCTTAAAAGCTTCCAAAGAAGGAGCCTCCACCACACTCCAGGGCAGAGAGTTCCAATGCTGACCGGCTCTCACAGTCAGGAAGTTCTTCCTCATGTTCAGGTGGAATCGTGCTGGAAGAAGAAGCAAAGATCACCAGCACTGAAGCAATGGTCCTCTGCCATCAACTCCACTGGACCGGCCATGTTGTCCAAATGTCCAAAGATCACCATATCCCAAAATAGTTACTCTACTCCCAACTCAAGAATGGAAAACGGAATGTTGGAGGACAGGAAAAGAAATTGAAAGATGGGTTTAAAGCCAACCACAAAAATTGTGGCATAGACATTAAAAACTGGAAAGCCCTGGCCCTTGAGTGCTCTAACTGGAAACCAGCTGTGACCAGCAATGCTGCAGAATTCAAAGAGGCACAAATGGAGGGCAAAAGCGAAAAACGTGCCAAGATGAAGGCACGTCAAGCCAATCCTGACCAGGATCACCTTCCACCTGGAAACCAATGTCCTCACATGCAGATCAAGAATAGGGCTCCACAGTCACCTACGGACCCACCACCAAGAGACCACATCTGGAAGACAATCATCCTCGAGGTATGAGGGATTGCCTAAGTAAGTAAGTAGGTAAGTAAGTAAGTAAGTAAGTAAGGGGTCTCTACAAGTTAAGGCTGACTTGATGRCAAACAACAACAACAACAGAGCTTTGGAAGATTTTYGGGTGAGATTTGTCACATTGTGCTTTTCATTGCACTTGTTGTATTACAAGAAGGTGTGTGTTCAGAGTATTCTTCCTCCACAGATTGCCCCCCCCCCCCAAAAAAAAACCTAAGAAAATCAGTGGCTATGGAAAGTAGGGACTTTCCAATCTTCAGCAGTGCACAGGGGGGCAACCCCGTTGTGCAATAATCTCCCGCTTTCCCTTCTCCTTTCCCAGCCGAGAGTTAGTAATGCTGTTGGGTTTCATCTCAAAGGGAATGCAACCCGAGGTGCGGGGAGAAGAGGGAAGCCAAGGCTCTGCCCACCTTCTGCTGCCACTCCACGGCTTCGCTCTCCTTCTTCTGCCGAGCCAATTCCAGCTGCGAGATCCGGTCTGTGAGCTCCAGCATCTCGGTGGCCTGCAGAAAAGAAGAGAAGAGTATCACCAAAGGGCAAAAATATATGGCAACCTCAAAAAGCAAGCTCTGATTTGGCCTTTCCCCTTTTTTGTTTTGCAGCATTTCTCCTTCTGGCTGCCCAAATTCCTCTCTTTTGCTATTCAAACGCCTCTGCTTTAGTCCTTCCAGTTCGTTTAGTCCTTTGTGCTTTGGCTCCTTCAATATCACTGCAGTATACGGGGCACATCAAGACTGATTGACATCATTGCCGTGGCTCAATGCAACAGGATCCTGGGAGTTGTAGTTTTGCAAGGTCTGACACCATTGCCGTGGCTCAATGCAACGAGACCTTGGAGTTGTAGTTTTGCAAGGTCTGACACCATTGCCGTGGCTCAATGCAACGAGACCTTGGAGTTGTAGTTTTGCAAGGTCTGACACCATTGCCATGGCTCAGTGCAACAGGATCCTGGGCATTGTAGTTTGCAAGTTCCGAGGCTCTCCCTCCCAATTTGGGAGGCTCTCCCTCCCAATTTGGTGTCGTCTGCAAACTTGATGATCATGCCTTCTAACCCTTCATCCAAGTCATTAATAAAGATGTTGAGGCAGTCCACCCCATTGCTCAGTGGAGGAGGATGTGAGAGGAGAAATTACAGGGGTGTAGAGTGTGTTTTACTTCTCCCTGCCCTTCCTTTCAAGGGGCAGATTTCTCTCCCTTCCTGTTGTCTCATCCCTGTTCTTAACTAGGAGTCATTTGTAAGTCGGATGTTTGTAACTCTGGGGCGGCCCATACACCGACACACACGGCAGGCCAATGGGTTCCTCACCAGCTGCTCCTGGGTCTTCTTCTGGTCATGGGAGGCCTTCAGCAGCGCCTCTTTGGCCTCCTCCGCCTCCCGCCGCTCCTTCGCCAGCTTCTCCGCTTCCTCTTGAGCCCGTTTCCGCTCCTGCTCCAGTTCCAGCGCCCGGCGGGTCTGTTCCTCCAGCTCTGAGGAGAGAAGCCACCATTCACTACTGATGTACATTGACAGGGTCAGGGGTGCAAATTCCTTCCAAAGTGCAGGGAATTCAGTCCCCTCCTCACTACATTAACAGGTAGAGTATCCCTTATCTGAAATCCTTGGGACTGGAGATGTCCCATATTTTTAGAAATTGGAGTATTTGCATATACATATTGAGATATCTTGGAGACAGAACCAATAGTAAAATGTAAAAATCATGTATGTTTCATATACATCTTGCACAAATATGTTCCATATTTTGGATTTTTTTGGAATTTGGAATATTTGCATATACACAAGATATCTTGAGAGATGGAACCCATGGTAAAATGTAAACATTCATATACATTTTGCACACAAAGCCTCATATGTTCTGTATTTTGGATTTTGTTTCTTTTGGAATTTGGAATATTTGCATATACATAATGAGATATTTTGAGAGATGGAACCCAAGGTAAAACGTAAACATTCATATACATCTTGCATACATAGCCTCATATGTTCCATATTTTGGATTTTTTTAGCAATTGGAATATTTGCATATACATAATGAGGTATCTTGGGAGATGGAACCCATAGTGAAATGTAAACATCATATACATCTTGCACACATAGCTTCATATGTTCCATACTTTGGATTTCTTTTTTGAATTTGGAATATTTGCATATGCATAATGAGATATTTTGAGAGATGGAACCCATGGTAAAACGTAAACATTCATATACATCTTGTACACAAAGCCTCATATGTTCCATATTTTGGATTTTTTTTAGCAACTGGAATATTTGCATATAAATAATGAGGTATCTTGGGAGATGGAACCCATAGCGAAATGTAAACATTCATATACATCTTGCACACATAGCCTCATATGTTCCATACTTTGGATTTCTTTTTTGAATTTGGAATATTTGCATATGCATAATGAGATATTTTGAGAGATGGAACCCATGGTAAAACGTAAACATTCATATACATCTTGTACACAAAGCCTCATATGTTCCATATTTTGGATTTTTTTTAGCAACTGGAATATTTGCATATACATAATGAGGTATCTTGGGAGATGGAACCCATAGTGAAATGTAATTTTTGAGAGATGGAACCCATGGTAAAACATAAACATTCATATACATCTTGCACACATAGCCTCATATGTTCCATACTTTGAATTTCTTTTTTGAATTTGGAATATTTGCATATACATAATGAGATATTTTGAGAGATGGAACCCATGGTAAAACGTAAACATTCATATACATCTTGCACGCAAAGCCTCATATATTCCGTATTTTGGATTTTTTCTCTCTTGGAATTTGGAATATTTACATATACATAATGAGATATCTTGGGAGATGGAACACATAGTGAAATGTAAACATCATATACATCTTGCATACATAGCCTCATATGTTCCATATTTTGGATTTTTTTAGCAATTGGAATATTTGCATATACATAATGAGGTATCTTGGGAGATGGAACCCATAGCGAAATGTAAACATTCATATACATCTTGCACACATAGCCTCATATGTTCCATACTTTGGATTTCTTTTTTGAATTTGGAATATTTTTATATACTCCAAAAATATAAAGCACCGGGATTGTGCCACAGCTGGCTGAGTGTCAGTTGCATTAAGATCACTCTGACCAAAAGGTCATGAGTTCGAAGCCAGCCCGGGTTGTAGTGGGTTTCCAACCAATTGTGTGTAGCCTGTTGTCGACCTTTGCAACCCGAAAGACAGTTGCATCTGTCAAGTAGGAAAATTAGGTACCACCTTAAAGTGTGGGGAGGCTAAATTAACTAATTTATGAGGCCATAAAGAAGACTCCAGCAGAGCATTCCAGCGGGGAAGCATGCGGGGAATGCGGAAGTACTTCATCAGCGTCGCAGATGGACGATGAAAGCGACAGCTCCCCTGGCGGCCAGAAAAAGTTAAATAGCCTCTGTCTATGTCTGTATATATTGGTATGTCAAAAAATGGCATTGAATGTTTGCCATATATGTGTGCACTGTGATCCGCCCTGAGTCCCCTGCGGGGTGAGAAGGGCAGAATATAAATACTGTAAATAAATAATGAATCAATGAATAAATAAATATACATAATGAGATATCATGGAGATGGAATCCATAGTTTTAAGCATGAATTCTAAACCCGTGTCCTATGTTTTAATCTCTGTCCTGTGTAATTAATATATATTTTATAGACATGCTTTCATCATTATCTTTTATGGAACTGCATTTTAATATGTGTGTTTATAGAATTTTTATAGTATTTGTGTTTTTGATTGTGACCTGCCTCAAGCCATGGGGAGAGGCAGGTAAGAAATAATAATAATAATAATAGTAATAATAATAATAATTTGAAACACAACAAGATGAATCCACAGCAGACACTGCTGGATGTTGTATTGGATCACACGTTGGACACTTCCCAAGTTGTTTATTATTATTATTATTATTATTATTATTATTATTATTATTATTATTATTATTATATCTTAATACAGGCACTCAACAAGTTACAAACAAGAATTTACATTTTTATGTATCTCGTCTGAATTTTTCTGTGGTCTCCAAATTCCTCATGTCACTATCAATGGCAAGCTGAGAACAACCAAATCTGTGAACATTAAACCCATGAAATTCCGAGATTCAGACTGGATTTCCTTGAATATATGGGACCCAATTGAGCTTAGAAAAAGATGAAACCCATCCCAAAGGGGAGAAGTAACAGTGAGAGATGATTCTTCCTGACCTTGCTGAGCCTTTTTGGTCTGCTCCTCAATTTGCCGGAGCCGCTCCATCAGCTCCTCCTTTTCCCGTTCGATCTTCTCTTTCTCCTTCTCGGCCAACTCCCTCTTCTTCTTCTCATTCTCCAACAAGGCTCTGAACGGAATAAAACAGGGAAATAAAAGTCAAACAAAGACGGCCAACGCATCTTTCACTGTCTCAATTTGGTCAAATGCCGGGTTGGATTTTATTGCCTCTTCGGACACCTTTGGCATCCTATCATTGCATTTTTAGGCAGCAGAGAAGGAGGAAATGCAAGGCATTCACCTCAAGGAATAGATACAACACTCCCATAGATACAAGGGTCTCACTCCATTGAGTACCAATGCAGAATAGATAACCACACACTATAATATCAGAGCTTTCCAAACTGTGTTGCAATATGTTAGTGTGTCAGCTTCAGTATGTAGGAGCGCTGTGTGTGTGATAAATATATGATGGGTGGTTTGAATGAAATTGTACGAAAGGTGTATGACTGGGGTCTGCTGAAGACTGAAGATATTATCCTAAGAAAAATGCCATTACTGAAAACTGCAGAAGACTGATGAAAGAAAAACTACTAAACTGATGACATGACCAGAGACAATGATTAACTCTTGGTTGGAAACAACATGTTTACATGACAAGAGACAATGAGCTTTTAAGTTAAGGAAGCAAACACAATGCACTTTACTGTCCGGAACTGATGGAGTCAGAATGATTTAGCTGGGAAAAACAACCTGTCAGTCATTTATAACCTTTTTGGAACAACAACAGCAAGAAATTTGCTGTGTAAGAGACCTTTTTACTATCCAAAAGTGTGGCAGACAGCGGAGTCTGGTCATTCATCTCTTTCTCCAAGGAATGGAGAAAATGGTGTATTTGGAAGAATGGCTGATTTGCAGGGAACACAATCTGGCCTACATTCAGTTCTCCAGGAGAAGGAAGAAGGGATGGTAATGCACACATGATGAATGAATGAATGTTTACATGTGTGTGAATGCTGAGCAAAATGTAATATATCCTTGTGCAACCAATGTAGTTATATAGTCTCTGTGTGTCTACTTCTTTCTTCATATTGCTCTGTGATATAATCTTGTCTCGCTGAAAATGGAATAAAGGAGCATTTTTAAAATGTTTTAAAGCATTTATGACAAATGTACCTTTCCATCTGCTTCTGGTGCTTCTCCTCTCTGGCCTGGGCCTTCATTTGCTGCACCTCTATCGTGTCTGGCTTGCGCCGGCGCATGTACAGCTCATGGTTGCCCATGCAGAGGGCCAGGATGCGCTTGTTGATCCTTAGCCGAGGGGCGTAGAAGACAAAGTCCTGCAGAGGAACGACAGGATGGATATTGGTTAGGCAAGTGGATGCTACATCATTTCATCCTCCTCTCTGGGAATTAATGCATGCAAGCCTCAATTATGCATGTGCATAAGTCGCCCATCAACTTATGGTGACCCCAATTATTTTGTAGGAGAAGGAAGACTCAAGGGTGGCTTTGCCCATTCCTTTCTCTGAATAGTCATTTTGAGTCTCCTTCGGGAGTGATAGAACGGGGAATCAATAATAATAATAATAATAATAATAATAATAATAATAATAATAATAATAATAGCAGGTTTATCCAGCCAGTTTTAAGAGTGAATTCTAAACCTGTAACCTGTGATTTAATCTCTCTCCTGTGTTTATTTAATATGCATTTTAAATACATCATAATATATATCTTTTATAGAACTACAATTTAATATACATGTTTATAGAATGTTTGTGTGTTTTGACTGTGCTGTGATCCGCCTTGAGCATACAGAAATATATATTATGTATTTTTGATATTAATATTGAAATCTGAAATATATACAGAAAGTCATTACTTTCTGTATATATTTCTCTACACAATAATAACAACAATAATAGTAATAAATTATACAGTATGTCTATATAATAACATATTTCTGTATACAATTATTACTATGTACAGAAATATATACATATTATTATTATTATTATTATTATTATAATAATATACAGAAATACATACAAAAAGTAAAGACTTTTTGCATATATTTCAGATTTCAATATTAATATCGTTGGCCTGATAGGTGTGTTGTGTCCAAATTTGGTGTCAATTCGCCCAGTGGTTTTTGAGTTATGTTAATACCACAAATGAACATTACATTTTTATTTATATAGATCAGGACTAAGGGCATTCCAGTCTACCACCCCCTTCCCATCACAACACACTCATTCCAGACTATGAATTACTTCTTTTAGTTAAATATGTGTTCTCATAAACAAAATAATATCCCAAGACATTCAAATCTGCCTTACTGGGGCTTTCTTGTCAATCGGCTTGATGGTAAACTTCTTATCATTGAAGGAAATGTTCCTGATTTCGCTCCAGGGAAATCCAATTTTGGGTGTTAGCCTGAAAAATAAAGGAAGAAATCTGCTGTTTCAGAAAATAGAACTATGTAACACAATTTCTTCTTCGTGGGACTTGTAAATATTGCACTTATGAATGAATTTCACAGATGACAACTCAAAGAAATACAGTTACAGGTAAGCGAGTATTCTTTCTTCTTCGTGGTCTCTGTGAAATTTGCACATCCACTGAAGAAACACAGTTACAGGTAAGCAACCATTATTTTTGTTCCTGGGTTATAACTGTCATTTCCTAATCCTAAAAACATAGAAAAAGTTTATTAAACTGCCCCAACTTTGTTATTGTGGCACATTTTTTTGTTTTGTTTTTGTGTCCCTGGTGAAGCAGCGAGTTAAACTGCTGAGCTGCTGAACTTGCTGACCAAAAGTTTGGCAGTTTGAATCCAGGGAATGGGGTGAGCTCCCACTGTTAGCCCCAGCTTCTGCCCACCTAGCAGTTCGAAAACATGCAAATGTGAGTAGATCAATAGGTACTTCTCCAGCGGGAAAGTAACAGCACTCCTTGCAGTCATGCCAGCCACAAGACCTTGGGGGTGTCTATGGACAACACTGGCTCTTCAGCTTAGAAATGGAGATGAGCACTACCTTCGGTTTCCTTACCTGTCGTTCTGTTCATAGATGTTCAGGCCCAAGGCATCCACACCAAGCCACAGCTCTGAGCCCTTTTTGTTCTTAATACTGAAATAGTTCACGCCGTACATCTCCAGGTCTTGGGCGATCTTCAGGTACTCCAAGATGGCGTCTTCTCTAGAAGGTCCAGAAGAAAGGGAAAAGATTGAAATCTTTTTATCTCTCAATCATACCAAGCCTTCGAAGCAGGCCTTAAAGGACCATTTGCCCAACATCACAGCTCACAAGATAACAAGAAAGGCCTGGTTTCTGAGGAATGACATCTTCACACACTTCCAATGGTTGAAACTCCAACTCCATGATAGAATGGGGTGGGACTGGATGGCTTCTAGGGGTCTCTTTTTACTCTACGATTCTATGAAAACCATTGGAAGGATCTGAAGGACCAATTCTTCCTGTAGAAGCCCACTTGGGCTACAGGAGGTTGGCATTTCGTGGTAGCACTCAAACGATCTTGTGGAACCTCAAAAGAAGGCATTCCTTTGGCATGGGTTTCAAAACACAGCTTGCAACAAACAGAGATCGGCCATAAGCTTTCGGATACAGGCCATAACTCATACCTGAGCATTCCCCGATGCTCTTCGTGCCACACCTGGATCCTTTCTTCCCATTGGTCCTTGTTGAGTTTGTGCTGCTCCAAAACTCTAGGAATCAAAGAGTGAGAAGACAAAGTTAGGAAGATAACAGGGACTTTTGCACAATGTTGAACGTTCTAGTGAAGCTTTCCCTTTATCGGAAATTCTGAAATACAGGTAGCCCCTGAGTTACAAACATCTGATTTACAAATTATTTACAAATGACTCTTAGTTAAGAATGGGGATGAGCTGCTATGGGGTCATGGGATTTGTAGTTTGGTGAGGCGCCAGCACTCTTTGGCAAAAAAAGTCTAAACACCTCATGAAACTACAATTCCCAAGAATCCACAGCACAGAGCTAGAGTGTGGAGGAGGCTCCTTCTTTGGAGGCTTTTAAACAGTCTGGATGGTCATCTGTTTGGGATGCTTTGAATGTGATTTTCCTGCTTCTTGGCAGAGGGTTGGACTGGATGACCCACAAGGTATCTTTCAACTCTATGACTATGATTCCATGAAAGTGGTACCAAACTGCTTTCATTCTACAGTGTAGATGCACCCTATGAAACATAAATGAATTTGGTGTTTGGACTTGGGACCCATCCCAAGTTAATATTTGTGCATTTGTGTATGTGAATGATTATGGAATACTTGCCTAGAAGTGATATCAAATTGCTTTCATTCTACAGTGTAGATTCTCCCTATGAAACATAAATAAATTTTGCATCTCAAGTTATTGTTTATGTGTGTATATAAATATAACTGTACTTGTATAATTGTAATTGTTTGTGCTGGCATTGAATTTTGCCATTACCTATGTGGAAACCGCCTTGGGTCCCCTTTGGGGTGAGAAAAGTGGTATACAAATACTGTAAATAAATAAATAAATATAATATAATATTATAATGTAATGCAGTATAATACTAATAATATGATATTATAATTATATATTTATATTACATATAATATTACTAATAATATTACAATATATTGTATGTATATATATCTTGTAAGCCACTGTGAGTCTCCTTCAGGGTGAGAAGGGAGGCATATAAATGTCGTAAATACATACATACATACATACATACATGTATGTGTGTGTGTGAATTATTTTGGAAAACTTGCCTATATGAGATAACTTGGGAAATGAGACACAAATCTAAGCACAGAATTAATTTATGTTTCATAGGGTGCATCATCCTTTCTTCTATCTATCTATTTCTACCTATGAACGAAATACAGAATGCTTCTGGTTCCAAGGATTCCAAAAGTTTTATCAGCCAAGCATGACTTCTTTGGGGTCACCAGAAGCAAACAAGGGTCTGTTATCTCGAAGGCAAAGCTTTTTCTTCTCTCGACTTAACTTGGGCAGGGAGATGTGCCTGAGCCCAGTTACCTTTGTGGCAGAAGCTTGTCGGTGGCCAGGTATCCGGACTTGTGGGCCTCCTTGTTGAAGTCCCCATGCTTGGACTGGACGGCATAGGAGGCCAGGAGGACGGCGGTCTCTGGGGGGCAATAGATATCATCATTCAGGATGCCCTCCTTGACCTGGAGGAAGAAGAGGCGCTGGGTGATGTCCTGGATCAGCTCCTCCGCCACGTCCTCCGGGTAGAACTTGGCCCGGAACTTGAAGAGCAGCGGGCTCTCCTTGCGCACGTCCTGCGCCGTCACCTGCAGAGAGAGAGAGATGGACAAAAAGGGCATCAGTGACCACTGGAAATCCAGACTTCTCAACACAGGGTGCAAATTGCTTGTTTTGTATTAATGGGAGCAAACTGCAGAGGAGAGCGGAAGCAGGAGCACAAAGAGAGTGCTATTGTTGGGTTTTTTTGTAATGTAACTAAGGATGATGTATTGTCGAAGGCTTTCATGGCTGGAATCACTAGGTTCTTGTGGGTTTTTTTGGGCTATATGGCCATGTTCTCGAGGCATTCTCTCCTGACGTTTCGCCTGCATCTATGGCAACCATCCTCACTACCTCTGAGGATGCTTGCCATAGATGCAGGTGAAATGTCAGGAGAGAATGCCTCGAGAACATGGCCATATAGCCCAAAAAACCCCACAAGAACCTAACTAAGGATGCATTTGATTTAGTAAAATGGTCAATATTAAAAAAAATAGTTTATCAAATGGGTTTTGGAAAAAAATTCAAGACTATATTCAAAGAATAAAGCTTCACTATTAGTTGATGTGGGAGAAACAGGACAATTTAACCTAAGACGAGGAACTATTTATTATTTATTTATTGACAACATTTCTACCCCACCCTTCTCAACCCCCGAGGGGGACTCAGAGCACCTAACACTGTCAAGAATTTGATGCCACAATATCACAAAATAACAACAATACAAAACCATAAAATCACAATAGATTAAAATAATAACATTAATTATACAATCATAACCATTTCCATTATCATAAGAATCATCATATGGTCCAATTCAATGTCCAAAGTGCCATTGTGCCTGTTAGCCAAAAGCCTGGTTCCAAAACCACAATTTCAGTTTTTTCCTAAAGGAAAGGAGGGAGAACGCCAATCTAATCTCACTGGGGAGTGAATTCCACAAGTGGGGGGCCACCACCGAGAAGGTCCTGCCCCTCGTCTCCACCAGACACATTTTTGGGGCTGGTGGGACCGAAAGCAGGGCCTCTCCGGTGGATCTTAAACTATGAGGTGGAACGTAGTAGACAAGGTTGCTATTTATTTCCAATTTTATTTATATTAGTGATAGAATTATTAGTGAATGTGATAAGGAAAGACAGAGATATAGAAGGAACAGGACAAGAAGGAAAAGTACAGATGAGTTTATTTGCAGATGACACCTTGTTAAATATAGTAGAACCATCAAAAGCTTTAAGAAGGCAAAAATACGAGAGTCATTCTAAAGTTGCTATAAGTTTGAAACAACTTGAAGGCACACAACAACAACAGCAACAAATAACAACAGCCAATGACCCATTATGGAGCCTTACATTTTCAAAATATATAGAACGCAGCATCGAGCTGCAAAAATATCAGCAAATGTTTTGGCTCCCAATACAATGAAAGCAATTTAACGGATATCGTGTAACAATATTTGAATTTTCTGGTGGACAATGTTACCTTTTTCTTCTGCCTTTTGGACTGTTGTGTTTTATTTATGGTCACAAACCCCTCTTTAAAATATTTATTTGAAGATGACAGATTGGAAAACCTTTGGGGCTGGAGAGCAATTTCTGCACAATGCAACCAGTTCTTAAAACAGGCTCTATTGAAATTGAATCCAGACAAGACAGAGGTCCTCCTGGTCAGTCGTAAGGCCGAACAGGGCATAGGGTGACAGCCTGTGCTGGACGGGGTCCCACTCCCCCGGAAGACGCAGGTTCGCAGCTTGGGAGTGATCCTGGACTCACTGCTGAGCCTGGAACCCCAGGTCTCGGCGGTGGCTGGGAGAGCTTTTGCACAATTAAAACTTGTGCGCCAGTTGCGCCCGTACCTTGGGAAGTCAGACTTGGCCACGGTGGTCCACGCTCTCTTTATATCCTGAATAATTACTGCAACACGCTCTGTGTGGGGTTGCCTTTGAAGACTGCTTGGAAGCTTCAACTAGTCCAACGGTTGGCAGCCAGGTTGCTCACCGGAGCGATGTACAGGGAGCATACAACCCGCCCTGTTGTTGTCATCATCCACTGGGCTGCCTTGTGGCGGTGATGTATGTGGGAGGAGAAGAGTTGGTATGGGGTGGTTTATTAGGATTGAGGGTGTGGAAAGGAAAGTGGGGGGGAGGGGGTGGGGGGTCTGGCTGCCGGTTCAATTCCGAGCACAATTCAAGGTGCTGGTTTTGACCTACAAAACCCTTTACGGTTCCGGTCCAGTGTATCTGTCCTGAATGTATCTCCCTCTACATCCCACCCCGGAATTTGAGATCATCTGGGGAGGCCCTGCTCTCGACCCCACCGCTATCACAAGTGAGGTTGGTGGGGACGAGAAGCAGGGCCTTCTCAGTGGTGGCCCCTCACCCGTGGAACTCACTCCCGGGGGACATTAGGCAGTGGTTCTCAACCTTCCTAATGCTGTGACCCCTTAATACAGTCCCCCATGTTGTGGTGACCCCCAACCATAACATTGTTTTTGTTGCTACTTCATAACAGTAATTTTACTACTGTTATAAATCATAATGTAAATATCAGATATGCAAGATGTATTTTCATTCACTGGACCAAACTGGGCACAAATACCCAATGCACCCACATGTAAATGCTACTGGGGTTGGGGGAGGGTTGATTTTGTAATTTGGGAGTTGTAGTTGCTGGGATTTATAGTTCACCTATAATCAAAGAGCATTCTGAACTCCACCAGCGATGGATTTGAACCTAATTTGCCACACAGAACTCCCATGAACAACGGAAAACACTGGAAGGGTTTGGTGGCTATTGACCTTGAGTTTGGGAGTTGTAGTTCACCTATATCCAGAGAGCACTGTGGACTCATGCAATGGTGGATCTGGACCAAACTTGGCACAAATACTCAATTTGCCCAAATGTGAACACTGGTGGAGTCTGGAGAAAATAGATCTTGACATTTGGGAATTGTAGTTGCTGGGATTTATAGTTCATTGCAATCAAAGAACAATGAACTCCACCGATAGAATTGGGTCAAACTTCCCACATGGAATCCCCATGGCCATCAAAAAATACTGTGTTTTGTTATGGTCTTTGGCGACCCCTCTGACACCCCCTTGCGAACCCCCCAGGGGTCCCAACCCCCAGGTTGAGAAACACTGAATTAGGGCATCAACATCCCTCCTCTCCTTCAGGATGTGGTTGTGGGACCAGGCCTTTGGGCAATCTAACAATTAGATATGGATAACCAGATGGATAGGATGGATAGGACTGACAGGACCATTGTGGAACTGGAATTGGAACTATGAGATTGTGAAACGCTGACTGTCAATGAGGTTTGTATTGGTTTTATTGCTTTTATGGTTGTTTTGCCTATAGTAATTATTGTTTTCTGTTAATTGTTGTTATTGCGAGAATTGCTGTCTCTGTTAACTGATCTTATTGTCTTTTGCTGTTATGTGATGCGGGCATCGAATTGTGCCTCGCTTTTGTAAGCCGCTCTGAGTCCCCCCCCCCCCTCGGGATGAGAAGGGTGGGGTAGAAGCAACCGAAATAAATAAATATTCCATTAATATGGGGTGCAAGCCATTAATAAAAGAGAAAAATTCAATTTGAGGGAGAGGTTAAGAAGAGAAAAGGATGCTGTAGTGGAATCTACCTTTAAGACGACAAGGCCGAAGCCTGCATGACAGTAGCTGTCATCTTGGAAGGCAGGCAGAGACAGGAGGAGGAGTCAAGCCGACTCCTGATTGGGTATAGCAATTGGGGGAGGAGTCAGTTGAGAGAGGGAAATAAGCTGTCAGCTCTTGACAGAGAGGGAGAAGTGTCTTGACATCAGACACAGAAGGATGAAATTTTAAGATAGGAAGTTACAGTAGGAATCTGACAGGGAAAGAAAGTTTTAAGCGAGCCTTTAGAATAGGGAATAAGCAGACAGACAAGGGCTAGGGTTACTGTATTAGTAGGATCAGTAACAGAAAGACTTGTCTGTTTATACTGAGAAAAAGTATAAGAGTGCTTATTTGCCCTGTGGGAGAGACAGATAGGGATCTGTTCTCAAGTGATACTGTGTCTAAAGATAGAGCAGTGTGTTTAAGGGATCTCACAGTTGATAGATGCTTTACTGTCAGTGGAACTACTTGCTTAAGTAATTAAGTCTCTACAACTGAATTACGCTTCTGTACCGCTCATTATATGAGTAGTAGGGCTGGGCGGTTTCGTTTCGTTAATTCGTAATTCGTTAATAATTCGTTAATTTTTTCAATTACAAAACGATAACGAACCATTCTGGAGCAATTTTTTTAAAAAACGAATTTTTAAACATGTTTTGTAAGTGCTTCGTATTTCGTTATTGTATTCATTTCGTTATTGTTCTGAGGTCGTTTCATTATTATTTCCGCATGTCTGGGGCAAGTTTTTTGTTTAATTAGTGAAAAAAAATTATAATATCACACCAACAGTCAACAACAGAGGGAGAGGGAAGCTTCAGAAGTTTTTGGAGGATTTTTAGCGTATTTCGCGGTCGCGTCCGCCATTAACGAATCGATTCGTTATTGTTTCGGAAATCGATTAGTTAATGTTTTGTAATTTTTTTCACATTTACGAAATTTCGTAAATATCGAACTTTTTAAAAGGAAAATTTTGTAATTATTTTAAATAACGAAACGCAAAAAACCCCCAAAAAACGAATCGATTTTAGAAACAAATTTTTCCGTTGTTACCCAGGCCTAATAGTAGATATTTGTTTAAAGATCAATAAATCTTTCTTAGTTCACTGTTAACTGGTGTATGCCTCAGTCTATCCACTTCCTCAGAACTCACTCTGTCAAACCATTTTAAAGTCCAGTCAGCCAGTGAAGAAGCCATAGAAGAACAAGGGCAAACACACCTTACCTACAACACATTCACACCTTTGGTACCTCAGGCCAATAAAAGCTGAGGTGGTGGCACTCATACCTAAGAAGAACATCGGTCATTTATAATATTTTATTCTCCCTTGCCTTGAGGAGCAGAGGTGGGATTGATTGCTTGTCCACCCTGCCCAGACAGCCTTTAATTTCGCTATACTGGTGACCAGCGGTGGGATTCGTTGTTCCCCCCTGCCCCAGATATCCTTTTGATTTTACTACAGATGCCATATAACGACACATACCTTTTTATTTAGCTTCAGCCAGGTTGAGAAGCCCTTGGTGTCCTGGTATTGGAGTCCAAAGAACCAAACCTCCCTGAGGCCAATGGTTTTCACAACCTGTTCGGAAGGGAAAGTCATAATTATAATTAGAATAATAATAAAAAGAACAGCTGATTTGGGGAGCATGGAGACCTATGCGAAGGTCACTTTCAAAAGCAAAGAAAACCATCTCTGGGTTCAAAGGAAAACAACCACAAAACTGCAGATTTCAAGGAGAGGGTTTTGGAAAGACTGTGGGATTTTTCCAAACCTGGTCAGCCCATCCCAGCAATTATTCATAATTACTACTTGAAGATGAAAGAAATGTTGTTGCAAGAGCCATCCCGGTGCAGTGGTTTGGGTCTTAAGGCCAACAATCTGGGAAATCAGAGTCAGAGTTTTTGTCTAGCCATGGAAACCACTGCTTGGAAGCAACAAGACTATTTAATTATTGTTGTGGTTGTTGTTCTTCTTATTATTTTGTTTATTTATATCCCACTTTTCCCTTCACAAGGAGACTCACGACTGTTATTCTTTGGCAACTTATTTATTTATATTTATTTATATTTATTTATATTTATTTATATTTATTTATATTTATTTATATTTATTTATATTTATTTATATTTATTTATTTATATTTATTTATTTATATTTATTTATATTTATTTATTTATATTTATTTATATTTATTTATATTTATTTATATTTATATTTATTTATTTACTTATTTCGGCAACTAAAAAGCCTGGAGCATTTCAGCCTGAAGCTACTCTTTCATTTCGGACACGAATGGCTTCGGAAACATTTTTGCAGCTTTGATTCCAAAACCGAGTCATGGAAGCACTATGGGAGTTGTAGTTCCACAGGGCCTTATGCCTTTTCTGCCAAACTACAAACCCCATTGTACTGCAGCTGGGAATACATAATCTGGGGTCACAGATCTTTATTCTGCAACAGTATACAAACTGGCAGGGCTCAATGCTATGCCATCTTGGGAGGTGTAGTTTTGCAAGGTCTCGAGCCCTTCTCTGCCAAAGAGGGCTGTGTCTTGCCAAGCCACGACTCCCAGGATCTCATAGAATTGAGTCACGGCAGTTCCAGTGGTGCCAAACTGCATTTATGCTGTGGTGTAGATGCGTCTCCCAAGACTTGTCGTGTGCCAAAAGGACATACACTTTTTGGTAGAGAGGGCTCAAGACCTTGCACAACTACAGCTCCCACTGGCACTGAAAGTGGTGCCAAAGTACATCCGTTCTCCAGTGTAGATGCACCTGGAGTCATCTTCTCAAAGTCTCCAAAAATGGGCAAATTCTTGAAATAAACCTTGCCAAGAAAGCCCAACAATATTGCAGTCAGTGGTGGAGGCTCCTTCTTTGGAGGCTTTTAAACAGAGGCTGGATGGCCATCTTTCAGGGGTGCTTTGAATGCGATTTTCCTGCTTCTTGGCAGAATGGGGTTGGACTGGATGGCCCAGGAGGTCTCTTCCAACTCTAGGACTCTATGACTGAAAAGGTGGGCAGGGTTTGCATTCCCTCTTATTCAGTCATGGAACTCAATGGGGTCACCATAGGAAAGTCACACTCTCTCAGCCTCAGAGGAAGAGCATCATGGCAGTCCTCCTCCAAATAATAGGGCATGCCAAGAAGCTCTTAGGAGAAGGTTGCCATAAACTGGGCAAAAACTGAAGGCGCACACAACAACAACATCATGCCACCAGATGACCAACAAAAACTGACCCACTAGAGATGCTTTTAGACTGCAGCTCCCAGCATTCTTTGCTCTCAACTGTATTGGTGAGGACTTCTGGGAGTTGCAGTGCAGGAACAGGATTCAGCTATATATTTTAACTCCAGATAGAATAACGCTATGTAACAAAATTTGAAAAACATTCTGTTCCTGGTTTGGAAGTGATAGGTAAAGGTAAAGGTTTTCCCCTGACATTAAGTCCAGTTGTGTCCAACTCTGGGGATTTCTGCTCATCTCCATTTCTAAGTCGAAGAGCCAGCGTTGTCCGTAGACACCTCCAAGGTTATGTGGACTACACGGAACGCTGTTACCTTCCCGTTGGAGTGGTATCTATTGATTTACCTACATTTGTATGTTTTCGAACTGCTAGGTTGGCAGAAGCTGGAACTAATCCGGCCCCCAGATTTGAACCTGTGATCTTTCGGTCAGCAAGTTCAGCAGTTTAACCCACTGCGCCACCAGAGGCTCCCATGGAAGTGTCATTCCTGTTTAATTGTGTGCCGCTCACTTTGAAAGTAGTGAATGCATCATAGCTTTAAAATAGTTCCAGGCTATCTGTGTGGCAGATAAAGGTTTCCATTCACAATCGAGGCGACTCCGAGATTAAGCCCGGGGCCGGAAGGCGGCACGAGAGAGGCCTCCGAAGGAAGCAGGGGCCGGCTGTCCATTCACACAACGGAGGCGTCTCCAAAAGGTGCTGAAAAGTCAGCCTCTGCCAAAAGCTGTCCAGAAACCAGATATGGAGCGGGACGATAGCCATAAGAGGAAGCAAGAGCACTCGAGGAGGAGATCGCAATGAGGCCTTTTCTCCTAATAAAGCCACAGAGATGCATGGGCCATCTAGTCCAACCCCATTCTACTCTGGAGGAAGGCACAGCTCTGCTTGAAGACCTCCAAAGATGGAGAGTCCACCACCTGATGAGTCAATCCATTCTGCTATCAAATCCCTTCAAATGTTCTAGGGAGTCTCTTCTCTTTGATTCCACCATAAAGTGGGCCATGGATGCCCACTTTATGGTGGGCATCCATGGCCCACTAGTCTTACTTATTCAATGTGTTACTGTTCCTCATCTCTGTTGTTGTTGTTCATTCGTTCAGTCGTCTCCGACTCTTCGTGACCTCCTGGACCAGCCCACGCCAGAGCTCCCTGTCGGCCGTCACCACCCCCAGCTCCTTCAAGGTCAGTCCAGTCACTTCAAGGATGCCATCCATCCATCTTGCCCTTGGTCGGCCCCTCTTCCTTTTGCCTTCCACTTTCCCCAGCATAATTGTCTTCTCCAGGCTTTGCTGTCTCCTCATGATGTGGCCAAAGGACTTCAATTTTGTCTCTAGTATCTTCTTCTGCCAACCTACCAGTTTGTCTCTAGTATCCTCATCTCTATCCATAGAGAAATGCAGAGGAAAGGGAAGAGGTTGTGTTCTGATCTTTGTAGCATCAGATAACAAGCATCCCTTCAACTTCTATGAGGGTTGACTGCATCTTGCTCAAGTCACAGTGACCAACCATCTGCGCAGGGTTCCATACTTCACACTTTAGCAACACAACCGTTCAATGCTAAGGCATACCGCCAAAATGGAACTGTAGAGGAGAGTCTATTGAACAAGCCAGTACCTGCCGCATACCAGTACTGCCATCTGTGGAGGAGTTACAAAGGTGGAGGCATTACTTTTCATTCAACTCTCGTATATCAGTGTTTCTCAGCCTTCCTAATGACGCAACCCCTTAATCCAGTTCCTCATGTTGTGGTGACCCCCACCATAAGATTATTTTTGTTGCTACTTCATAACTGTCATTTTGCTACYGTTATGAATAGTACGTAATGTAAATATCTCATATGCAGGATGTATTTTCATTCACTGGACCACATTTAGCATAAATACACCCAAATTTGAATACTGGTGGGGTTGGGATTGATTTGATCATTTGGGATAAGGACTGACCATCACTCAAAATATTATGATTTTGTCATTTGGGAGTTGTAGTTGCTGGGATTTATAGTTCACCTACAATCAAAGAACATTCTGAACTCCACCAACAATAGAATTGGCTCAAACTCCCCACATGGAATCGCCAYGACCATCAGAAAATACTGGAAGGGTTTGGTGGGCAGTGTCCTTTGGTTYTGGAGTTGTAGTTCACTTGTATCCAGAGACCACTGTGGACTCAAACAGTGATGGATCTAGACCAAATTTGGCAAGAATATTCCGTATGCCCAAATGTGAACACGGGTTGTGTTTGGTGAAAACAGACCTTGACATTTGGGAGGTGTAGTTGCTGGGATTTATAGTTCACCTACAACCAAAGAGCATTCTGAACTCCACCAATGACAGAAGTGGGCCAAACTTCCCACACTTCCCAAGACCAACAGAAAATACTGTGCTTTCTGATCATCTTTGGCAACCCCTCAGATACCCCCTCGTGACCCACCCCCCTTGGGTCCTGACCCCCAAGTTGGGAAACACTGTTCTATATGGACATCTTTGCAGATACTTCTCAGGTCACTTCTCTCCTCCAAGCTAAACATTAGGGGTGTGCAATTTTTTTGAACTGTTTTCCCCACTGCATGATCGTTCTGTTTCAAAATCTTGTGCAGTTGTATCAAGGCCAAAACTGGCTTGACGAAGTGCAGCTCCTACCCACAAACCCCGAGTCCGGTCCCGCATTACATGAATGACGAAACCCCAGCAGTTGGTGCGCAAAAGCAGATGGGAGTGTGTGATTCCCGCCTGTTTCCTGCTCCCTCGCCATCTGCAACAGCAGCCCGGCCCAGCGAGAACATTCGTTCGGTCAGCATGGAACAATCGGCTGCATTTCCCATTGTGACCGGGGCTGAATGGGCGATTTCCGCTGCAAAAGCAGCTTCCTCCTCTTGCAATTGTCCAGAGACAGTTGCAAAACCCCCAGGGTGGCTTTAGAAAAAGAGCAGACCCAGGGCCTTTATCAGGGCAGCTTCCAGAAGGCCTGACCTCAGGCGCAAAGGGACACTCCACAATCTACCACAAACACCATTGTCCACTTAGGGATCCTAGCCGGACCTTTCTGCATATTATTATTATTATTATTATTATTATTATTATTATTATTATTATTATTATTATATGCTGGAAAATGCAACAATTTCCAGAGAAGCGTTCTCTCCTTCTGTAGGACCTTATACCTCAGATCCCCGTAAAATGAAGATCCTAAAAGCAAGGACCTTGGTGAACCTCAATGAAGAAGGCCACCATGTGGCACCTGGCCACGAAGAATGCTTCATTGCTTCTGTGACCCATCCACTTGGCATTGGATGAGATTTGAGGAGTCTATAGTAGGCCCAATGGTTGGCCAATGGTTCAGCAAAACCAAGTCCTCTCCTATGAACTTTGACACAATGGTGAGCCATACAGGAACATGGCCCAGCTTCAGTATTGAACCAAAGCCTTCAAGAATGTTAGTTTCCCCTTTTAATCACATCACTACAACCTTAAGAGAGCTGCCTTATACCATGGTGAGGCTCCATAACAATCTCCGTATTGAATTTATACCCTACTATTCTCACATTATGAGAGCCAATGTGTGCTTACAGTCTTTTTGGAGGATCAGGCTGATGTTCAACACTGGATTTAACCCAATGGAAATTCAACACTTGACGTTTCCGAGGACATCGTCCACATTGGGCCTCAACTGATTCTTACCTGGTCAAACAGCTGTTTCCCAGTTGTGTTGGGCTGGATGGCAAACTCCAGCTCGGCATCCATGGTGGTCACTCGCACGCAGATCTGGAATAAGGAAGAGAATGACATTGGCATGAGACCACATCCAGAACAACCTGAAGTCAGAGAGTTTCGCTTTATGGGAAGGTCGGGAGCCATCATCATCTCCAAGGTTGGATCCAAAAGCTCCACAATTATTTAGTCCAGGCCTGGGCAAACTTGGGCCCTCCAGGTGTTTTGGACTTCAACTCCCACCATTCCTAACAGCCTACCGGCTGTTAGGAATGGTGGGAGTTGAAGTCCAAAACACCTGGAGGGCCCAAGTTTGCCCAGGCCTGATTGAGTCCAACAAGGTTGACGAAGACTCTACTAGACAGAAGGCACCAAAAGTGGGAGAAACCCAAGGAAGAGAACAAGAGGCAAGATATATAACTCTGTCCAATGTGGAAGATGTGCAATGGCTATTCAAGATACAGCTTGAGGTGATACAATGTTTTCTATGCTTCAACTGAGTTTCCATCTATGCTTCAACTGAGTTTCCATCTCTGGGGAAGAGAAGAAGGTGGAAGGATAGGCAACTCTTGTGCAGTTTCAGGACAATCCGACTAAATGATAAAAGGTCTGGAGAACAAGCCCTATGAGGAGCGGCTTAAGGAGCTGGGCATGTTTAGCCTGAAGAAGAGAAGGCTGAGAGGGGATATGATAGCCATGTATAAATACGTGAGAGGAAGCCACAGGGAGGAGGGGGGAGCAAGCTTCCTTTCTGCTTCCCTGGAGACTAGGGTGTGAAACAATGGCTTCAAACTACAAGAGAGGAGATTCCATCTGAACATGAGGAAGAACTTCCTGACTGTGAGAGCCGTTCAGCAGTGGAACTCTCTGTCCCGGAGTGTGGTGGAGGCTCCTTCTTTGGAAGCTTTTAAACAGAGGCTGGATGGCCATCTGTCAGGGGTGATTTGAATGCAATATTCCTGCTTCTTGGCAGAATGGGGTTGGACTGGATGGCCCATGAGGTCTCTTCCAACTCTTTGATTCTATGATTCTATGACTCGTTCATTCATTTCCTAGTGTTATTCTGATAACATTTATATATTTTATAATATAATATAAAATATATATAATATATATAATATACACATAATTAAAGTGAAAAGTGTGCATGTGCATATGTGTCGGAGGTGTCCATTTACACAGACAGCCTCCCACCTCTACAAACAAGCCATAGAAGTCTCCAAAGACACTCCCTCAACTGACATTGTAGGTTTCAGCGAGCACCATGAACATGTCTCCCAACCCATGCCAATGTCCTCCTCAAACACAATACTGCCCACCACCCAAGGAATGCTTTCATTCGGGGAGAATTTCATCCTAGATTGTAGATGGTCCCTCCACCACAGGCAGGCACCCCAGGGTTCCTTTCACTCTCCATTGGTGTGGAATTTGTATGCCCACCCACCCACCCACTGCCTCTCCCTTAACCCTTTTCCAACCCTTTCCTATGGCACACGGAAAACACAGAAGAATTGATCAGCAACTGGAAGGGTTTGGGGGGACTGACTCAACAGGATGGAAGTTGTAGTTCACCCTGCATCAAGGCAGAGCACTTTGATAATGGAACTTGACCTCATTTGGCACGCAGAATCCTCATGACGAGTTTTGAGGGGAATTGCCTTGATTTATAGGAGTTGTAGTTCAGCTAATTCCAGAGAGCACTGACCCAGCCGACAATGAATCTGGACCAAACATTCTCAGCTGTGCATACAAGCCAGGTTTGGAAAGGATTGACCCATGATTCTGGAAATTGTAGGTCACCCACATTGTTATGTATTTTGTAATGGGAACAGTCATTAAAAAATGGAAGCACATAAGCACATTCTAGCTTTTTCCTAATAAATAGTGTTACTAATTAACTCGGGTTTTTTTGTCGTGTCAGGAGCGACTTGAGAAACTGCAAGTCGCGTATGGTGTGAGAGAATTGGCTGTCTGCAACGACGTTGCCCAGGAGACGTCAGGATGATTTGATGTTTTTATCATCCTTGTGGGAGGCTTCTCTCATGTCCCCGCATGAGGAGCTGGAGCTGATAGAGGGAGCTCATCCGCCTCTCCCCGGATTCGAACTTGCGACCTGTTGGTTTCCAGTCCTGACTAAATGATCTGACCTAACACCCCAAAACAAGCAATGCCTTTTCAAATAACCCGAGCACCACCGGGTACCCAAGCTAGTAGTGTAATATAATAGTGCCTGGCATGTTACTAGTATGTGACAAAGGCAAATGTCCAATTTGCACCATATTGCAGTCATAATCCTCAAGCAAACATAAACCTTTGTGGAGAGGTTAGACCTGGTTAGACCACACCTGGAATATTGTGTCCAATTCTGGGCACCACAATTGAAGGGAGATATTGACAAGCTGGAATGTGTCCAGAGGAGGGCGACTAAAATGATCAAGGGTCTGAAGAACAAGCCCTATGAGGAGCGGCTTAAGGAGCTGGGCATGTTTAGCCTGAAGAAGAAGGCTGAGAGGAGATATGATGATAGCCATGTATAAATATGTGAGAGGAAGCCACAGGGAGGAGGAGGGAGCAAGCTTGTTTACGGCTTCCCTGGAGACTAGGACACAATGGAACAATGGCTTCAAACTACAAGAGAGGAGATTCCATCTGAACATGAGGAAGAACTTCCTGACTGTGAGAGCCGTTCAGCAGTGGAACTCTCTGCCCCGGAGGGAGTGTGGTGGAGGCTCCTTCTTTGGAAGCTTTTACAGAGGCTGGATGGCCATCTGTCAGGGGTGATTTGAATGCAATATTCCTGCTTCTTGGCAGAATGGGGTTGGACTGGATGGCCCAGGAGGTCTCTTCCAACTCTTTGATTGTTTGATTCTATGATTCTAGGTGAGGTGAAGAAGTGCCTGTATATGATCCAGAACTGTGACCATATCTTAATCCGAAAGACACATCTAACTACATTGTAAACAGTGGCTTCTCTGCAAGACCTGACCACCTTCATTGGGTTATTCTTTCCTCAGCCATCAAGGGAGTTTGCAAAGTCCAGAGCTGCAAAGTGTGCAAAAGAATGCCTTCACCTCTGGAGTTATCTATCTCGTGGAAGAGGGAGACCTGGGGCCGCCCTGTGACTGGTGCAACTATCTGCAAAAGCCTCCTTGCAGCAAGACCTTTCGGGAGGCACGCTGTTCCAAGCCCACCTCCTACACACGGCGGCTGCACATCATCATCGCACATTATCACACACACACACATTCTGCTCTCCAAGTGGATGCCAGGCAAGAAGCAGCAGAGACAAAAGGAAGTTCAGTCGGTTTCTGGGGGCGGAGAAAAAAGCACCCGTTTCCCCTTCAAAGTTCGGCCCTCCGTTTCCTTCTCTCGCAAAACTTACTGGCCTTGATAAGTGCATCAGAGGGTGCCTCTCTCTCTACCAAGCCCAGAGCCAAGAGGGTGGTTTAGGGGTTCAAACCAACCCCAAAATGTTTCAGGTGAAAAATCAACAACAACCAGGAAAAATCAACAACAACCAAATCCTGATGTCAAGTCTATGGAGAAGGAAACATTCGAGTCTCTCCAGAACTGCAAACACGATCTCAATCCAATTTTGATTATTCACACTCTCATTACCAAGCTTTCAACCAATTTACATTGCAATAGTAGAAATCATTGGCAGAGTGGAATCTTCCAAAGCCTAAGGTGTGGGATGGATTTGACCTGGGTTGGAGGTGGAAACTGAGGAAAGTCTGGAAACTTAAGTGTCTCCCACTGGTTCATCTAAAGCAGTGGTTCCCAACCTGCGGTCTGTGGACCACCAGTGGTCTGCAAGAACTGAAATATGGTCCACAGTCCCACCCTTACTACACCATTGCAACAAGAGTGACTGGTCTTGCAAACCCTTTTATAGTGCTGAGGCTTATTAAATATGGTTTTCTGTGGGCAAGCAGGTGGCAACTACTGGATGGCATAGAGCTGATGTCTGCAGTCTGCGTCTGTAGAAATGTGTCCAGAGGAGGGCGACTAAAATGATCAAGGGTCTGGAGAACAAGCCCTATGAGGAGCGGCTTAAGGAGCTGGGCATGTTTAGCCTGAAGAAGAGAAGGATGAGAGGAGACATGATAGCCATATATAAATATGTGAGAGGAAGCCACAGGGAGGAGGAGGGAGCAAGCTTGTTTTCTGCTTCCCTGGAGACTAGGACGGAACAATGGCTTCAAACTACAAGAAAGGAGATTCCATCTGAACATGAGGAAGAACTTCCTGACTGTGAGAGCTGTTCAGCAGTGGAACTCTCTGTCCCGGAGTGTGGTGGAGGCTCCTTCTTTGGAAGCTTTTAAACAGAGGCTGGATGGCCATCTGTCAGGGGTGCTTTGAATGCAATGTTCCTGCTTCTTGGCAGGGGGTTGGACTGGATGGCCCACAAGGTCTCTTCCAATTCTTTGATTCTAGGATTCTATGAAACCAAATTTAAAGTTGACCAAAAACCAATTTGTAACCCTTTTGATACTAATTTTGGAGAGTGGTTCCTGGTCAAAAAAAGGTTGGGAAACACTGATTTAATCCAAGCCCTGCCAAGGAAACAACGGAACAGGAGCAAAGAGAAGAAGATGTGCCATTGTTAGACCTTGGACTTCCTACGAACAAGACTGTTTCTGGTGAGCAAGTGAAAGTTCAATTCATGCAAAGTCCACAGACTCCATGGCCAGGTTATGTATTTCCTGTGGATAAGGAAAGGCATCTAAGTAACAGAAATATGGAGTCAGGTCCTAATTTTTGCAGAATGAGATCTTGAGTCTTGCTTTTGTATTTGCACATCTTAAAATCTGCGAAGGCAGAAATAAAATAGACCAAAATAAAAGCCTGATCTCATCAGCAAAGAGGCAAAAGACTGCAGAGAGCGTCAGGTGGCGTTCCAATACATCGCTAAGAAGCAGGAGGAAGGAAGGAAGGAAGGAAGGAAGGAAGGAAGGGGAGAGGAGAGGAGAGGAGAGGAGAGGAAAGAGGGAGAGGCTCCTGTCCATCTGGAACTCTTGAGGATACTTACAGCCATCTGGCCCTGTTTGGGTTCCCCTCAACGGCGGTCCCTGCAGTGTCCCCGTGTTGCGCGTTTGTGTGTCAAAGGAGAACCCCCCTGGCGCCGGGTCATATGAGAGCGCTTGCAATTGCTCAAGGGATTACGCTTCATTAAACCCAACTTTCCTTGGGAAGAAAGCGGGGGGATTTTCATAGCCGCCGGCTAATCGGGAAAGAGGAGGCCCAACTGCGCTCTCTCCATATCTGTTGCTTGTTGAAGCAATGAGACCATTCGATTATTATTATTATTATTATTATTATTATTATTATTAGAGCCCCCAGTGGCGCAGTGGGTTAAACCCCTGAGCCGGCAGGACTGAAGACCGACAGGTCGCAGGTTCTAATCCGGGGAGAGGCGGATGAGCTCCCTCTATCAGCTCCAGCTCCACATGCGAGGACATGAGAGAACCCTCCCACAAGGATGGTAAAACATCAAAAACATCGGGGTGTCCCCTGGGCAATGTCCTTGCAGACGGCCAGTTCTCTCACAACAGACGTGACTTGTAGTTTCTCAAGTCACTTCTGACATAAAAACAAAACAAAAAAAACAAAAAACTAGGAGGATCTCATCTTGAGCATTCCACAGATATATAAACCCCTTTTCCTCATTGTAGAAAAACCTCACCTCTGAGGATGCTTGCCATAGATGCAGGCGAAACGTCAGGAGAAATGTCTCTAGAACATGGCCCTATAGCCCGAAAAAAACCACAAGAACCTACTTTTATATGGTTTACAAATAAGTCTTATTATTGTTGTACTGGATCACATGTCCGACACTTCCCAAGTATCTAGGACTGTGACGTATGGGCGAATAATGCGTGCAGATCCCAGTCAGGTGGCCTTTTGCAGCTGGCAGATGGTCATTTTGTCAGCGTCGATTGTGTTTAAGTGCAGGCCAAGATCTTGAGGCACTGCACTCAGTGTGCCGATCACCACTGGAACCCCCTTGATAGGCTTGTGTCACAGTCTTTGAAGTCAAGCTTTAAAACTTCTAAATGTGGAAAGTTTTCCAGTTGCTTCTCGTCAATCCTGCTGTCGCCTCGGATTGCGACATTAACGATCCATATTAGTTTTTCCCCCACGATCATGATTATTATTATTTGAAACATAACAAGATGAGTCCACAGCAGACAAGATCACTCTGCTGGCTGTTGTATTGTATCACACATCGGACCCTTCCCAAGTGCCTAGGACTGTGTGAGGTATTAGCAAATAATGTGTGCAGATCCCAGTCAGGTGGCCTTTTGCATCTGGCAGATGGTGATTTTGTCAGCGCTGATTGTGTTTAAGTGCAGGCCAAGGTCTTGAGGTGCTGCACCCAGTGTGCCGAGCACCACTGGGACCACCTTTCCTGGCTTGTGCCAGATTCTTTGCAGTTCGATCTTTAAATCTTTGCATCGTGTCACTTTTTCCAGTTGTTTCTCTTCAATATTATTAGTATTATTATTATTATTATTATTATTATTATTATTATTATTATTGTGTTTATTTATACCCAGCTTCTTCTCTCCACACGGATACTCAAAGTTGTTGTTCTGGTCAATAATTGATGATTATATTGAAACTAATTATAAGGACTTATAACCGTACTGAGGATATAATGATGATGTAAATTGGATTAAATATAAGATATGGATTAAAAGAAGAGACTGAACGGGCAGAATCAGAAGGAAGTCCAACTTTTTGATTTTTGACTTTCTTTTTACTTTGGGATTTTTTTAATTATTATTTTTTCTCACGGGGGTTACTGTCACTGTTTTCTTAATTTTCCTACTTTTCTATCTTCTTGAATTATTCTCCCACTTTCGCTATAATCTATAAAACTCAATAAAAATTTATATTAAAAAAGTTGTTGTTCTTCAGCAACTAAAAAGCCTGGAGAATTTCAACCTGCAGATACTCTTTTGGACACAAATGTCTTTGGAGACATTTCTGTAGCTTTGATTCCAAAGCTGGGTCATGGGAGTAGTAGTTCCACATGGTCTCCAGCCTTAGAGTTGGAAGAGACCTCATAGGCTATCCAGGCCAACCCCCTGCCATGAAGGCTTCTTTGCCAAACTACAAATCCCACTGTGTTGCAGCTCAGAATGCATAACCCAGAGTCACACATCCACAACTGCTCCATCTTCAGCAAGACTACATAAACTGCCATGGTTCAATGCTAGGTGAATTTGGGAGTTGGATTTTGACAAGGTCTCAAGACCTTCTCTGCAGAATACTGCTAGTGCTTTTTCCAAGTGATAATTCCCAGGATGCCATAACATTGTGGCATTGCAGTTAAAGTGGTGACAAACCGCATTAATGCTGCAATGCAGATTCTTCTCCCAAGGCTTGCAGTACGCTGAAAGGAACATGCAATCTTTGGCAAAAAAAAAAGGCTCAAGGCCTGTCAAACAACAACTCCCATGATCCCATAGCATTGTGCGACAGAAGTTAAAAATAGCATCAAACTGCATTCGTCCTACAGTGTAGATGCACAGGGGAACTCCACACCTTCATGTCTACCCATGCTCTATTCTGCCTTGGTTAGAACACACCTGGAGTACTGTGTCCAATTCTGGGCACCACAACTGAAGGGAGGTGTTGTCTCTAAGCTGGAATGTGTCCAGAGGGCGACTAAAATGATCAAGGGTCTGGAGAACAAGCCCTATGAGGAGCGGCTTAAGGAGCTGGGCATGTTTAGCCTGAAGAAGAGAAGGCTGAGAGGAGACATGATAGCCATGTATAAATATGTGAGAGGAAGCCACAGGGAGGAGGAGGGAGCAAGCTTGTTTTCTGCTTCCCTGGAGACTAGGACGCAATGGGACAATGGCTTCAAACTACAAGAGAGGAGATTCCATCTGAACATTAGGAAGAACTTCCTGACTGTGAGAGCTGTTCAGCAGTGGAACTCTCTGCCCCAGAGTGTGGTGGAGGCTCCTTCTTTGGAGGCTTTTAAACAGAGGCTGGATGGCCATCTATTGGGGGAGCTTTGATTGCAATTTTCCTGCTTCTTGGCAAAAAGGGGTTGGACTGGATGCCCACCAGGTCTCTTCCAACTCTAAGATTCTATACATCACATGCATATATGATATATGCTCAAAACACATGTTCAAGGAACGCTAAAGGCACTGCAGACTACTTCAACCAGAGAAGTCAGTTGTAGCAGAGCACCTGAGGAACCAGCCTGGACACAGAATTCCATTTGAGAACACAGGATTGCTGGACCACTCCAACAACCACCATGTCAGGCTACACAGAGAAGCCATTGAAATCCACAAGCATGTGGACAATTTCAACAGAAAGGAGGAAACCATGAAAATGAACAAAATCTGGCTACCAGTATTAAAAAAAACTCTAAAATACAACAGTAAATAAAGAACACCACTGAAAGGATCCAGGGTCTGGAGAACAAGCCCTATGAGGAGCGGCTTAAAGAGCTGGGCATGTTTAGCCTGAAGAAGAGAAGGCTGAGAGGAGACATGATAGCAATGTATACATATGTGAGTCATTTTATGTTTTCTAGTTCTGTTATGCCTTGTGTTATATTGTGTTATGCTTTTGTGTAATATTGTATTGATGGGCGTTGGCCTCATGTAAGCTGCCCTGAGTTCCCCTGGGGGAGATGGAGCGGGGTATACATAAATAAAGTTGTATTATTATTATTATTATTATTATTATTATTATTATTATTAGGACTACAGGAAAGCTACAGGAAAGAAAGGAGATCCCACCTGAACAGAGGAGGGTGACTCAAAGGATCAAGGGTCTGGAGAACAAGCCCTACGAGGAGCAGCTTAAGGAGCTGGGCATGTTTAGCCTGAAGAAGAGAAGGCTGAGAGGAGATATGATAGCCATGTATAAATATGTGAGAGGAAGCCACAGGGAGGAGGAGGAGCAAGCTTGTTTTCTGCTTCCTGGAGACTAGGACGCAATGGAACAATGGCTTCAAACTACAAGAGAAGGAGATTCCACCTGAACATTAGGAAGAACTTCCTGACTGTGAGAGCTGTTCAGCAGTGGAACTCTCTGCCCCCGAGTGTGGTTGAGGCTCCTTTTTTGGAGGTTTTGAAGCAGAGGCTGGATGACCATCTGTCAGGGGTGCTTTGAAGGTGATTTTCCTGCTTCTTGGCAGAATGGGGTTGGACTGATGTCTCTTCCAACTCTATGATTCTATGATTCTGCCATTATGCTTAGTTCCTATGTTTTGTGTATATTGTTTTATATTTTACTGCTATGTTGTTTATTTGATTGTAATTTGTATTGTTATATTGTAATTTTTGTTCGGGCTTGGCCCCTTGTAAGCCGCTCCGAGTCCCCTTTGAGGAGATGGTGGCGGGTTACAAATAAAGTTTATTATTTATTATTATTATGATTCTATTGCAACATTCAGGGCTTTGTTTCTCCTGCAAGGTTCCCATTCCTCTATTCTGGCCGTTTCCTCTTTTGCCATTTCACAAACAGACTTTGCTGCAACTGCTTCAAGAGATAACAACAGGGCTGTTTGGGATGCTTTGGGCTGATATAGATATATTTTCCCCCAGAAATGGAGAAGAATGATTTGAAGAGTTGAACTTGACAATGGCGGCATTTGGAAATTTGGGTTGGCAAGTGGACAACAAGTTAAACATGAGCCAGGAATGTGATGTGGCGGCAAAAAAAGCCAATGGGATTTTGGCCTGCATCAAGAGGAGCATAGTGTCTAGATCTAGGGATGCTCCCCATGCTCTATTCCGCTTTGGTTAGACCACTTTACCTGGAATATTGTGTCCAGTTCTGGGCACCACAATTCAAGAGAGATATTGACAAGCTGGAATGTGTCCAGAGGAAGGCGACTAAAATGATCAAGGGTCTGGAGAACAAGCCCTATGAGGAGCGGCTTAAGGAGCTGGGCATGTTTAGCCTGAAGAAGAGAAGGCTGAGAGGAGATATGATAGCCATGTATAAATATGTGAGAGGAAGCCACAGGGAGGAAGGAGCAGATCAGGGGTCTGGAGAACAAGCCCTATGAGGAGCGGCTTAAGGAGCTGGGCATGCTTAGCCTGAAGAAGAGAAGGCTGAGAGGAGATATGATAGCCATGTATAAATATGTGAGAGGAAGCCACAGGGAGGAGGGAGCAGATCAGGGGTCTGGAGAACAAGCCCTATGAGGAGCGGCTTAAGGAGCTGGGCATGTTTAGCCTGAAGAAGAGAAGGCTGAGAGGAGATATGATAGCCATGTATAAATATGTGAGAGGAAGCCACAGGGAGGAGGGAGCAGATCAGGGGTTTGAAGAACAAGCCCTATGAGGAGCGGCTTAAGGAGCTGGGTATGTTTAGCCTGATTAATAGGAGCATAGTGTCTAGATCTAAGGAAGTAATGCTACCCCTCTATTCTGCTCTGGTTAGACCACACCTGGAATATTGTGTCCAATTCTGGGCACCGCAATTCAAGAGAGATATTGACAAGCTGGAATGTGTCCAGAGGAGGGCGACTAAAATGATCAAGGGTCTGGAGAACAAGCCCTATGAGGAGCGGCTTAAGGAGTTGGGCATGTTTAGCCTGAAGAAGAGAAGGCTGAGAGGAGATATGATAGCCATGTATAAATATGTGAGAGGAAGCCACAGGGAGGAGGGAGCAAGCTTGTTTTCTGCTTCTGTGGAGATTAGGACACCGAAGAGAAATGGCTTCAAACTACAGGAAAGGAGATTCCATCTGAACATGAGGAAGAACTTCCTGACTGTGAGAGCCGTTCAGCAGTGGAACTCTCTGCTCCAGAGTGTGGTGGAGGCTCCTTCTTTGGAAGCTTTTAAACAGAGGCTGGATGGCCATCTGTCAGGGGTGATTTGAATGCAATATTCCTGCTTCTTGGCAGAATGGGGTTGGACTGGATGATGGCCCAGGAGGTCTCTTCCAACTCTTTGATTCTATGATTTTGCAAGAGAAGGAAAGGCCCAGAGGGCTAAAAGCAGAGTATTTTGACAACCGAGAGGTTGGCTTAGCAGTCTCTTGACTTCTTCGGCTCGAAGGCCTTATCTCTTGGTCGCAGGGCAACTTCTGGGGGAATGCTACTTGATGTTTGCGGCCAGTGCCATTTGCCACAAATGGGAGAAATGTCCAGCGCAAGAGGCGTTAACACAACCAGATTCATTCTCTCCCTCTCTCTCTTAAGAAATAAGATTCTGCAACTGTTTAAAGAAGAGACTTGTTTGCACGATGCAAGGCTGGACAAGGCAAGTCAACACTCATGTGCTTCAAGGAGGAGACCGTTTGCCTTCTTGCACAACGTGCTGGTATGCCAAGCATGCATGGAAACCGAAACATGGTCAATGCACACGAGAAACGATGGCTGTTTATGTGTGTGTTGTTACTGCCATTTGGTACCACTTCAATTGGAGGCACTTTGCTAAATTAAATTGACCACCTTGAATAGAATTGAATAATCTTGCAGC
>NW_026844478.1:1948618-1991095 GCF_025583915.1 Anolis sagrei ordinatus | reverse complement strand
GCGTTCAGCAGTGGAACTCTCTGCCCCGGAGGGAGTGTGGTGGAGGCTCCTTCTTTGGAGGCTTTTAAACAGAGGCTGGATGGCCATCTGTCAGGGGTGATTTGAATGCAATATTCCTGCTTCTTGGCAGAATGGGGTTGGACTGGATGATGGCCCACGAGGTCTCTTCCAACTCTTTGATTCTATGATTTTGCAAGAGAAGGAAAGGCCCAGAGGGCTAAAAGAAGAGTATTTTGACAACCGAGAGGTTGGCTTAGCAGTCTCTTGACTTCTTCGGCTCGAAGGCCTTATCTCTTGGTCGCAGGGCAACTTCTGGGGGAATGCTACTTGATGTTTGCGGCCAGTGCCATTTGCCACAAATGGGAGAAATGTCCAGCGCAAGAGGCGTTAACACAACCAGATTCATTCTCTCCCTCTCTCTCTTAAGAAATAAGATTCTGCAACTGTTTAAAGAAGAGACTTGTTTGCACGATGCAAGGCTGGACAAGGCAAGTCAACACTCATGCGCTTCAAGGAGGAGACCGTTTACCTTCTTGCACAACGTGCTGGTATGCCAAGCATGCATGGAAACCGAAACATGGTCAATGCACATGAGAAACAATGGCTGTTTATGTGTGTGTCGTTACTTCTTATCTTGGATGCATCCGCAATGCAGAATTACTGCAGTTTGGTACCACTTCAATTGGAGGCACTTTGCCAAATTAAATTGACCACCTTGGTTAGAATTGAATGGGGAATTGAACTCTCTGCCGCGGAGTGTGGTGGAGGCTCCTTCTTTGGAAGCTTTGAAACAGAGGCTGGATGGCCATCTGTCAGGGGTGATTTGAATGCAATATTCCTGCTTCTTGGCAGAATGGGGTTGGACTGGATGATGGCCCAGGAGGTCTCTTCCAACTCTTTGATTCTAGGATTCTATGAATAATCTTGCAGCTTCAAAGCCTGGCTGCTTCCTGCCTGGAGGAATCCTTGGTTGGGAGGTGTTAGCTGGCCCTGATAGTTTCCTGTCTGGAATTCCCCTGGTTTTTGAGTGTTGTTCTTTCTTCACTGTCCTGATAGGAGCCCTGGTGGTGTAGTGGGTTAAACCCTTGTGCTGGCAGGACTGAAGACCGACAGGTCACAGGTTCAAATCCCGGGTGAGCTCCATCAGCTCCAGCTCCCCATGCAGGGACATGAGAAGCCTCCCATAAGGATGGTCAAACATCAAAACATCTGGGCGTCCCCTGGGCAACGTCCTTGCAGATGAGCAATTCTCTCACACCAAAACCAACTTGCAGTTTCTCAAGTTGCTCCTAATGCGAAAAAAAAACTTGTCCTGATTTTAGAGTTTTTAAAATTTATATAATACTAATATTGTGCTATGCTAATAATATATTATATATACACATATAAATATAATATAACCCTAATATAACCCTAACGGCGCTCCATGCAGTCATGCCAGCCACATGACCTTGGAGGTGTCTACGGACAATGCTGGCTCTTCGGCTTAGAAATGGAGATGAGCACCAGACCCCAGAGTCAGACATGACTGGACTTAATGTCAGGGGACAACCTACCTTTACACATATAAAATTATAATAATATAATATTGGTAGTAATTTGAAATAATAGCAATATAAATATAGTAAATACTAACATATTATGAATAATATTAATATTTTTGTAATATATTATATACTGCAAATTATGATAATATTAGTATTTATTACATTATATTGCTATTATTTCATATTACTATTAGTATTACATTATTATATTATACCACTGAGCTGGTGAACTTGCTAACTGAAAGGTCACCGGTTCAAAACTGGGGAGCAGGGTGAGCTCCCACTGTTAGCCCCAGCTTCTTTCAACCTAGCAGTTTAAAAACATGCAAATGTGAGTAGATCAATAGGTACCGCACTGGCGGGAAGGTAACTGTGCTCTATGCAGTCATGCTGGCCACATGACCTTGGAGGTGTCTATGGACAACGCTGGCTCTTTGGCTTAGAAATGGAGATGAGCGCCAGAGTCCCAGGGAAAAACTTTTACCTTTACTTTATGATTCAGTACAATATATTATATACTACTAATAGCATAATATACTGGTAGTGTGGTATATATATTGTGGTATGATGAAGGAAGGGGATAAAAGAAAGAAAGGAAGGAAGGAATGAATGAAGGAAGGAAGGAAAAAAGAAGGGAAAAAAGGAAGGGAAAAGAAGGGAAAGAAGGAAAGAAAGGAGAAGTGGAGGAAGGAAAAAGAAGGAGGAAGGAAGGAGGAAGGAAGGAAGGAAGAAGGAAGGAAGGCAGGAAGGAAGGAAGAAAAGAGGGAAGGAAAGGAAGGAGGAAAAGAGAAAGGAAGGAAGGAGAGGAAGGAAGGAAGGAAGGAAGAAGAAGGGAAGGAAGGAAGGAAAGGAAGGGAAAGGAAAGAAAGAAAAAAGATGGAGAAGAAAAGAAGGGAGAAGGAGGGAAGGAAGGAAGGGGATCAATGAAAGGAAAAAAGAAAAAAGAGGAGAGAAGAAAAGAAGGGAAGGAAGGAAGGGGATTAAAGGAAAGGAAGAAAGGAAAAGAAGAGAGGAAAAAGAAGGAAGGAAAAGAAGAAAGAAAGGAAGGAGGAAGGAAAGAAAGAAAAGAAAGAGAGAAAAAGAGAAGGAAGGAAGGAAGGAAGGAAGGAAGGAAGGAAGGAAGGAAGGAAGGAAGGAAGGAAGGAAGGAAGGAAGGAAGGGGACAAATGAAAGGAAGAAAGAAAATGAGGAGGAGGAGGAGGAGGAGAAAAAGAAGGGAAGGAAGGAAGGAAGGAAGGAAGGAAGGAGGAAGGAAGGAAGGAAGGAAGGAAGGGGACAAATGAAGGAAGAAAGAAAATGAGGAGGAGGAGGAGAGGAGGAGGAGAAAAGAAAAAGAAGGGAAGGGAAGGAAGGAAGAAGGAAGGGGAAAAAGGAAAGGAAAGAAAAGATGGAGAAAAAAAGAAGGGAAGGAAGGAGATAAATCAAAGGAAGAAAGAAAAGGAGGAGGAGAAAAAGTAGGGAAAGGAAAGAAGGAAGAGAAGAAAAGGAGGAAGAAAAAGAAAAGAACTGTACCACCACCATCTTTGTTCTGAACTGTGTGTAAAGCCTGGACACTAAACTGACTGATCAAAGAGTTTTGAGGTGGGCAGTTTGGATACCGAGAGCCCTCTCAGGACAGAATGATACATACTCTGCATGAGAGAGAGAGAGAGGGAGAGAGAGAGAGGCAGTGAAGCAGGGCCTGGGTGGGGCGCATGGCACATGGCTTTGGCTGAGGAACAGCCCAGAGCCACCGATGATGATGACTTGGACGCAGCAGCTCGCTCTTACTCACTCACCCGGCCTGCCCAGACTATGAGGTCTGCCTCCAAATATATCCTCAGCCTCACATTGTGGCAGAAGAGAAAGCCCCGTTCCAAACCGTTCTAGCATTTCTCTCTCTTTCTTGGAAAGGATCAGCCTGCAAGTGGTCATACCAGCCTACCATCTTGAATGCAACTCATTCCAATGCATTCTGGATGATAAGCGGTCCTGAATGCTAGGCATCTCAATGTAAAGCAAGCAAAGAATTCAACTTATAGCCTTCAAAGGCCTTTTGCTCCCTGTCGGAATTGGCAAGAATGTGCCCAACAGCCCCATGGTTTCACTTCTGGGTATTCTTGTGAGTCACACACTGTTCCCTTTTTGCATTCCTATTATTTTGGTGCCATGTTGTAAGGGCAGACATAACCATGATGTACTGCTTGAATAATAGAATCATAGAATCAAAGAGTTGGAAGAGACCTCCTGGGCCATCCAGTCCAACCCCATTCTGCCAAGAAGCAGGAATATTGCATTCAAATCACCCCTGACAGATGGCCATCCAGCCTCTGTTTAAAAGCTTCCAAAGAAGGAGCCTCCACCACACTCCGGGGCAGAGAGTTCCACTGCTGAACGGCTCTCACAGTCAAGAAGTCCTTCCTCATGTTCAGATGGAATCTCCTTTCTTGTAGTTTGAAGCCATTGTTCCGTGTCCTAGTCTCCAGGGAAGCAGAAAACAAGCTTGCTCCCTCCTCCCTTGTGGCTTCCTCTCACATATTTATACATGGCTATCATAGTCTCCTCTCAGCCTTCTTTTCTTCAGGCTAAACATGCCCAGCTCCTTAAGCCGCTCCTCATAGGGCTTGTTCTCCAGACCCTTGATCATTTTAGTCACCCTTCTCCTTTTCCCATTGCAAATAATATGGAAGGACAGATCTCCAAGTCTTTGCCATTCAAGGAGACACGCTTAGTTTACAATTTACATTTCTATCTTGGAAAACAGGCTCTAACCTTGTTCAGACCTTATTCCTACGCATGGAGAAAAACCTTCGACAAGGACTGGATGGATCAATGAGCATCAAAAACTACTGGCAGATTTCTGAGATTTCCAGGAAATCTGTCAACAAGTCACCTCTCTCTCTCATCATATTCACCTACCTATCATCATCATATTCCTCTATCATCATAGTCATCTATCTGTCTGTCTATCTATCTATCTATCTATCTATCTATCTATCTATCTATCATCACATCAATCTGACTATCAATCATCATATTCATCAATTATCTATCATATTCCTCTATCTATCTATCTATCTATCTATCTATCATTATCTTCATCTATCAATCATCGTCATCATCATCATATTTCTCTGTCTACTGGTCATCATATTCCCCTATCTCACTATCTATCATCATTATATTCCTTTATCATAAGCATATTCAGCTAACAATCATCATATTCCTCTATCATAAGCATATTCAGCTATCAATCATCATAGTCCTCTATCTATCTGTCTATTTCTATCATCATATTCATCTATCATTCATCATATTCCTCTATCTATCATCACATTTCTCTACCTATCAGTCAACATATTCCTTTATGCCACTATCATGATATTCCTTGATCTATCATAATCATATCTATCTATCTATCTATCTATCTATCTATCTATCTATCTATCATACTCCTCTGTCTGTCTGTCTGTCTGTCTCTATCTATCTATCTATCTATCATCACATCAATCTGACTATCAATCATCATATTCATCAATTATCTATCCTCATATTCCTCTATCTATCTATCTATCTATCTATCTATCTATCTATCATTATCTTCATCTATCAATCATCGTCATCATCATATTTCTCTACTGGTCATCATATTCCCCTATCTCACTATCATCATTATATTCCTCTATCATAAGCATATTCAGCTATCAATCATCATATTCCTCTATCATAAGCATATTCAGCTATCAATCATCATATTCCTCTATCTATCTATTTCTATCATCATCATATTCATCTATCATTCATCATATTCCTCTATCTATCATCACATTTCTCTACCTATCAGTCAACATATTCCTTTATGCCACTATCATGATATTCCTTGATCTATCATAATCACATCTATCTATCTATCTATCTATCTATCTATCTATCTATCTATCTATCTATCATACTCCTCTATCTGTCTCTATCTATCATCATCATCATATTCATATTCATCTATCAATCACCATATTCATCTAACAATCATCATATTCATCTACCAATCATCATATCTATCTATCTATCTATCTATCTATCTATCTATCTATCTCATATTCATCTATCTACCTATCTATATCATCACATTCATCTATCTATCCAGACAGCCCGGAAAACTCACAGTAACCCAGAGATTCTGGTCATGAAAGCCTTTGACAATAGATGATAAATAGATAAATGATAGATAGATCTTAGCTAGATCACAGATAGATTGATGATGGATGATAGGTGACAGATACGTAGATGATAGACAGATGATAGATAGATACATAGATGGATGGATGATATATAGATGATAGATTATAAACAGATAGATTGACTAGGTTGTTGTAGGTTTTTTCGGGCTATATGGCCATGTTCTAGAGACATTTTCTCCTGACGTTTCGCCTGCATCTATGGCAAGCATCCTCAGAGGTAGTGAGGTCTGTTGGAACTAGGAAAATGGGTTTATATATCTGTGGAAGACCAGAGTGGGACAAAGGACTCTTGTCTGCTGGAGCTAGGTGTGAATGTTTCAACTGACCACCTTGATTAGCATTTGATAGCCTGGCAGTGCCTAGATAGATGATAGATAGACAGATGGTAAATAGATAGATGACAGATACTGAAAAGCTGCTTCCTCCCTGAGCAATTAGTGCTCATAGACTTAATGAAATAGTCTTTTTTTTTTGTCTCCTCCTCCTTTCTGATCTCTTCCATCTCCTTTTCCTTCTAAAGGTGGGTGGGTCAAGACCTCTCCAAAAATAGTGGCAAAAGAGACAAAGGAGGAGGAGGAGGGTTTGCAGAAGTGAGAGAGAGAGAGACAAGGAAGAGAGCAGCCAGTTAAGAAAGGCAGGAAAGAGGAAGCCAGGCAGCGGTGCCACCCAACCGGGTGAGTATTTGGAGTTGATAGGAATCTGTTCTCTGGGTCCCACCCACGGACTAGAACAGTGACGGCGCAGGCAGAAAGGCATTGCGCTCCCTCCTCTGCATAGATCGGGTGTATTTCATAGTGAATGGCTTTTTTAAAACTTGGGATCCATGGAAAAAAGTGCAAAGGAGGCTTCGCAGCTGATAATTTACAAAAATAATGACTGCCGGTGATGTACAGGCTGTCCTCGAGTTGCAAATATCCGACTCACTAACAACTCCTAGTTAAGAATGGGGCTGGACCTGATGGCCTTTAGGGGTCCCTTCCAAATCTAGGATACTATCTTTCATAAATATACATACAAGGGTTCCCTGAGTTGCAAACCTCCAATTTGCAAATGACTCCTAGTTAATGATAGGCCTGGACTGGATGGCCTTTGGGGATATCTTCCAAATCTATGATTCTATATCTATCATACACACACACACACACACACACACACACACACACACACACACACATAAACACAGGCTGTCCCCAATGTTACAAACACCTGACCTGCAAACGACTCCTAATTAAGAATGGGGCTGGACTGGATGGCCTTTGAAGTCCCTTCCAAATCTATATTTTCTCTCTCTCTCTCTCTTTATACACACACACTAGCCATCCCCTGCCATATGTTGCTGTGGCCCAGTCTGTGTATATGTTTTGTGTGTGTGTGTGTATGCGTATATATGTGGTTATGCGCAGGCGTTGTAATGTATTTTTATTTTTTGGCTTTTGAAGTCTCTTCTGCTGTGTTTTCCAGTGTTTTGATGAGTGATGGTCACTCGTTGGCCTGATAGGTGTCTTGTGTCCAAATTTGGAGTCGATTCGTCCAGTGGTTTTTGAGTTATGTTAATCCCACAAACAAACATTACATTTTTATTTATATAGATGTATGTGTGTGTGTGTATTATAAAAACTGACCATCCCCAAGTTACAAACATCTGACTTACAAACGACTCCTAGATAAGAACAGGACTGGACTGGATGGCCTTTGAGGTCCCTTCCAAATCTATATTCTCTCTCTCTCTCTCTCTCTATCATATACACAGACCATCCTCAAGTTAGAAACATCTGACTTACAAACGACTCCTAGTTAAGAACAGGACTGGACTGGATGGCCTTTGGGGATATCTTCCAAATCTATGATATTATATCTATCACACACACATACATAAACACAGGCTGTCCCCAATGTTGCAAACACCTGACCTGCAAACGACTCCTAGTTAAGAACGGGACTGGACTGGATGTCCTTTGAGGTCCCTTCCAAATCTATATTCTCTCTCTCTCTCTCTCTCTCTATCAAATAAACAGACCATCCTCACGTTAGAAACATCCGACTTACAAATGACTTCTAGTTAAGAACAGGACTGGACTGGATGGCCTTTGAGGTCCCTTCCAACTGCCTGTATACATTTTGAAATAAGGAAGGATGTTTCATACCCATTGATCAGAATGGAGACTGTAATTGAGAAATTGGGTGCATCTACACAGTGGAACGAATGCAGATCTTGCCAAGTTCCATTCAAGTCTTGGGGGTACATCTACATTGGAGAATGAATGCGGTTTCACAACTGGCACACAAGTTTTAATTGTGCAAATGCTCCCCTGGCCACCGCCGAAACCGGAGGTTCCAGGTTCAGCGATGAGTCCAGGAGGACTCTCAAGTTGTGGACCCATGTCTTCAAGGGGAGTGCAACCACACCCAGCACGGGCTGTAACCCTATGCTCTCTTCGGCCTTCCAACTGACCAGGAGGACCTCTCTCTTGTCTGGATTCAATTCCAGTTTGTTCGCCCTCATCCAAAATGTCACAGCAGCCAAGCATTGGTTCAAGACCTGGACAGCCTTCTTCGTAGCAGTGGTATAAGAGTAATAGTTACGGTATCCTGGGAGTTGTAGTTTGGTGATCAATTAAAAAGTGCACCTAGGTTTTAGAATGGATGTGGCTTGGTTTCACTTTGGCTGACCATGGCTCAATGCTACGGGATCCAGAGAGTTGTAGTTGTAGCTTTGTAAACACAATAAGGTAAAGGTAAAGGTAGTCCCCTGACATTAAGTCCAGTCATGTCTGACTCTGGGGTGTGGTGCTCATCTCCATTTCTAAGCCAAAGAGCCAGCGTTGTCTGTAGACACCTCCAAGGTCATGTGGCCAGCATGACTGCATGGAGCGCAGTCATAATAATAATAATAATAATAATAATAATAATAATAATAATAATAATAATACAACAGCCAGCAGAATGAACTTGTCTGCTGTGGACTCATCTTGTTGTGTTTCTAATAATAATAATAATAATAATAATAATAATAATAATAATAATAATAATAATAATACTGTGGGATCAAGCTGCATTCATTCACCTGTGTAGGTGGCACCTTTGGGCCTCAAACTCTCCAAAACAACCTTTTCGTGCAATGGGAGGCAAACTGAATGCTTGCCCAGGGGAATGAGATTAACCAAGATTTTCAACCCTGAGAGCCATTTCTCGCTTCAGCTGCTCCGTTTTCACACTCCTCCTCCATTTAAAGCCACAGGAAACGAGACCTCGGTTCACGAAACACAAAATGACAGCTCCGGAAACTCCGAAAAGGAAAGGCAGGGGAGTTTCTGATGTCAAAGGTACTTTTCTACTGCACCTCAGATGGTTGCAAACTCTCTACATTTCATCTCTCCTGGGTTGTTCTGTGAAAACTCCTTGCTCCCATTTGATATCTTTTTAGTAACCTGTTTTACTCATATATAAACTCTCTCAACCAACTGATGTCTTTTTAATACTTTCCGGCACAGATGAAAACTTGGAGATGTGCAGCCAAGGAACATCAGAAGAGGACAAATGTTATTAATGAAGAAGATCACACAAGTTGGGAAACGTTACAGCAGCTTGCTTTTGCCTGAGTCTACAGGGAAGGGAAAGCTTCCCCTCAATGCTGAAATGAGACTCAAAGAGGCTAATGGACTTCCTTAGAAAGTGATGGACTCTCCAAACAGAAGTTGGATGGCCATCTTTCAAGGGTGCTTTTGTTGCGTTTTCCTGTCTGGCAGAATAGGGATGGACTAGATGGCCCTTGGAGTTCCATTCTAATTCCTATTATTATTATTACTATCATCATCATCATCAACAACAACAACAACAACCTGCTTTCTTCTCTTAAATGAGACCCAAAGTGGCTAATGGACTTCCTTAGAAGGCAATAACTCTCCAAACAGAGTTTGGATGGCCAACTTTCAAGGGTGCTTCTGTTGCGTCTTCCTCCCTGGTTCAATAGTAGCTGGAGTAGATGGCCTTTGGAGTTCCTTTCCTATTATTATTATTATTATTATTATTATTATTATTATTATTATTATCCTGCTTTCTTCTCTTAAAAAAGACTCAAAGTGGCTAATGGACTTCCTTAGAAAGTGATGGATTCTCCAAAGAGAAGTTGGATGGCCATCTTTCAGGGGTGCTTCTGTTGCATCTTCCTGACTCGAAGTGGTGATGGATTTTCCTTCTTTGGAGGTGTCCAAACAGTGGCTGGATGGCCATCTTTCAAGGGTGCTTCTGTTGTGTCTTCCTGCCTGATACAATAGGGGCTGGATTAGATTACCTTCAGTGTTCCTTTCCAATTCCTATCATCATCATCATCATCATCATCATCATCATCATCATCATCATCATCATCATCATCATTATCATGCTTTCCTGAGACTCAAAGTAGTGATGGACTTTTCTTCTTTGGAGATCTCCAAACAGAGACTGGATGGTCATCTTTCAGAATGTCAGAATGGGGAAGGACTAGATGGCTCTATTATCTACTATTATCAGCTACTATTATCAGCCTGCTTTCTTCTCTTTAATGAGACTCAAAGTGGTGATGGACTTTCCTTCTTTGGAAATCTACAAACAGAGACTGGATGGTCATCTTTCAGAATGTCAGAATGGGGAAAGACTAGATGGCTCTTGGGGTTCCTTTCCAATTCTTCTTCTTACTACCACCACCACTACTGCTACTGCTGTTGCTACTACTACTACTACTAGCCTGCTTTCCTCTCTTTAATGAGACTCAAAGTGGTGATGGACTCTCTTTTGGAGATCTCCAAACAGAGGCTGGATGGCCATCTTTCAGAATGTCAGAATGGGGAAGGACTAGATGGCTCTTGGGGTTCTTTTCCAATTCTTCTTCTTACCACCACCACCACCACCACTACCACTACTGCTACTACTACTACCAGCCTGCTTTCTTCTCTTTAATGAGACTCAGTGGTGATGGACTCTCCTTTGGAGATCTCCAAACAGAGACTGGATGGTCATCTTTCAGAATGTTAGAATAGGGAAGGACTAGATGGCTCTTGGGGTTCCTTTCCAATTCTTCTTACTACTACTACCACCACTACTACTATCAGCCTGCTTTCTTCTCTTTAATGAGACTCAAAGTGGTGATGGACTTTCCTACTTTGGAGATCTCCAAACAGAGACTGGATGGTCATCTTTCAGAATGTCAGACTAGGGAAAGACTAGATGGCTCTTGGGGTTCTTTTCCAATTCTTCTTACTATTATCACCACCACTACTACTATCAGCCTGCTTTCTTCTCTTTAATGAGACTCAAAGTGGTGATGGACTCTCCTTTGGAGATCTCCAAACAGAGACTGGATGGTCATCTTTCAGAATGTCAGAATAGGGAAGGACTAGATGGCTCTTGAGGTTCCTTTCCAATTCTTCTTCTTACTACCAACACCACCATCACCACTACTGCTATTACTACTACTACTATCAGCCGACTTTCTTCTCTTTAATGAGACTCAAAGTGGTGATGGACTCTCCTTTGGAGATCTCCAAACAGAGGCTGGATGGCCATCTTTCAGAATGTCAGAATGGGGAAGGACTAGATGGCTCTTGGGGTTCTTTTCCAATTCTTCTTCTTACTACCACCACCACTACTGCTACTGCTGTTGCTACTACTACTACTACTAGCCTGCTTTCCTCTCTTTAATGAGACTCAAAGTGGTGATGGACTCTCTTTTGGAGATCTCCAAACAGAGGCTGGATGGCCATCTTTCAGAATGTCAGAATGGGGAAGGACTAGATGGCTCTTGGGGTTCTTTTCCAATTCTTCTTCTTACTACCACCACCACCACCACTACCACTACTGCTACTACTACTACCAGCCTGCTTTCTTCTCTTTAATGAGACTCAAAGTGGTGATGGACTCTCCTTTGGAGATCTCCAAACAGAGGCTGGATGGCCATCTTTCAGAGGTACATTGGTTGTGCCTTCCTGCACAGCAAAGGGTTCAGACTAGATGCCCTTTGGGGGCCCCTTCCAGGGAAAGCCAGAGCAGCCCAGCCTTTTTCTGCCTCCTCCTTCTCAAAGCAAGCCTCGCTGCTGCTGCTGGGCTTATGATTCAACCTGATAACAGCGGCCTTATTGTGCAAAATGCAGGGAGGGCCTCCTCCTCCTCCTCCTCGAGGCCGAATGTGCGAAGGCCCAAGCCATCCAAATAAGGCCTGATTTCTCTCTTTCTTGCTCTCTTTCTTTCTCTGAGTTGCAGCACCAAGAGGGAAGGGTCCAGGCGCTGGCGTCATGGCAGGGAGGAAGCAGTGTTTAGTCACCGGCGGCTTCCTCCACATTCTGGAGGCCGGCCAGAGAAGAAGGGAGTCTCCGCGCCCGCCTGTCTCTCATGGCCGGCCGGTCACTCAGTCAGGCTGCAACAGGGTTGGAGATTTGTCAGGCCGGACATTAGAGGGAAAAGCGGGGAGGAAGGGGGGAAAGTGGCTGCACTGGCGCTAAGGGAGGGTCTCTGGCTTTCAAGCACATCACTTTTGGGGAGAGGCCTGTGTTGCAAAGTTGCGCCACGGCAGCCATGCTTCTCCTCCTCCTCCTCCTCCTCTTCCTTTTCGTTTCCTGGCACAGAGGAAGGTCAACTATTCACGGCTAAGGCCTGCCTCATTAGCAAACCGACTTAACATTCCTCTGCACTGTGCGCTTGGAAGAGATGGAGAAAAGAGGGTTTTGCAGAACGCAAACCAACAGAAAGGCAGCAAACGTTGGCCATACGATTTCAGAAGCCAACACTGCATCGCCCTGCAGTGCATCTACACTGCGGAACGAATGCGCTTTGATGCCATATCAGCTGCTATGGAATCCTGAGAGTTATAGTTTTCAGGAGGCCCCAGATCTCCCTGACAGAGAAGCCTGAAGACTTTGTGAAACTACAACTCCCAAACTGAAATCACTCTACAGTGAAGTCTGGGAGTTGTAGTTTGGGGAGGTATCAGCTCTCTCTGGCAGAGAAGCCTGAAGACTTTGTGAAACTACAACTCCCAAACTGAAATCACTCTACAGCAGTGGTTCTCAACCTGGGGTCCCCAGATGTTTTTGGCCTTCAACTCCCAGAAATCCTAACAGCTGGTCAACTGGCTGGGATTTCTGGGAGTTGTAGGCCAAAAACATCTGGGGACCCCAGGTTGAGAACCACTGTTCTACAGCGAAGTCTGGGAGTTGTCATTTGGGGAGATGCCAGCTCTCTCTGGCAGAGAAGCCTGAAGACTTTGTGAAACTACAACTCCCAAACAGCACCTATCCATTCTACAGTGAAGCCTAGGAGTTGTAGTTTTGAGGAGGCCCCAGCACTCTCTGGCAAAGAAACCTGAGGACCTTGTGAAACTACAATTTCCAAACTGCATCCATTCTACAGTGACACCTGGGAGTTGCAGTTTGGGGAGGCCCCAGCACTCTGCTTGTGAAGCTACAACTCCCAAACTGTATGCATTCATTCTACAGTGAAGATGCACCCAATGCTGTGGAAGCCTGTGAGCTGTAGTTCAAGAAGGCCCCTGTGCTCTTTGGCAGAGAACCTAAAGACCTTGTGAAATTACAACTCCCAAACAGCATCCATTCTACAGTGAAGCCAGTGAGTTGTAGTTTGAGGATGTCCCAACACTCTCTATCAGAGAAGCCCAAAGACCTTGTGAAGCTACAACTACCTAGCTGTATGCATTCATTCTACAGTGAAGACACACCCAATGCTGTGGAAGTCTGAGAGCTGTAGTTTGAGAAGGTCCCTGTGCTCTTTGGCAGAGAACCCGAAGACCTTGTGAAACTACAACTCCCAAACTGTATGTATTCATTCTACAGTGAAGATGCACCCAATGCTGTGGAAGCCTGAGAGTTGTAGTTCGAGAAAGTCCCTGTGCTTTTAGGCAGAGAACCTGAAGACCTTGTGAAGCTACAACTCCCAAGCTGTATGCATTCATTCTACAGTGAAGACGCACCCAATGCTGTGGAAGCCTGAGAGTTGTAGTTCGAGAAGGTCCCTGGGCTCTTTGGCAGAGAACCTGAAAACCTTGTGAAACTACAACTCCCAAAATGCATCCATTCATTCTACAGTGAAGACTCGCCCACTGCCATGGAAGACTGGGAGTTGCAGTTTGGGGGGGTGGCACTGTCATCCTTCGGCAATGACCTACTGAAACTACAACTCTTAGGATTCAATAGCATTGGCCCATTGTTGCTAAAGCGCAAAACTGCATTCATTCTACTATGTGGATGCACTCAGGAACCCACATAAGGTGTTGCCTTGTCTATTGCAACTTTCTTTCCAACTGCTTATGGTTGTAGCAGGTTAGTTGACCTTGGCTATATAGTAACACGTTGTGGAGTTTTAGGCAAAGTTTGCAAGCCGCTTCAAAAACAAATAAATAAAAGGCTGAATAAACATAAACATAGCAACAACAACAACAACAATGTTACGGCTGGGTCAGTGCTGCGGCTGAAAAGAGGCCTATTTGGCATAACATAATGGAATCAAAGACAAAGCTAATAACGAAGATCTACAAGAAGCTGTTAGAGTGGAAATCAGAATCTAAAGAGGATAAAAATTATAGAAAGAGATGGAATGAAAATATCAAAAGAAACGTAAGACAAGAGGAATGGGAAAAAATTTGGAGAGAAAAATTAAAATATAGTTATGCTATTGATTTGAAGGAAAATTGGTTGAAAACTGCACATCGGTGGTATATGACACCGAAAAAATTAGGGAAATGTAACAGAAACATCAGCACAAAATGCTGGAAGTGTAAGGAAAAAGAAGGCTCATACTTCCACTCCTGGTGGACCTGCAAGAAGGCAAAAGAGTATTGGAAAGGGGTGCAAAAAAAACTGCAAGAAATTCTAAAAATCAAAATTCCATGGAAGGCAGAACTGTTCTTATTAGGGATACATGAATTAAAAATAGAAAAAAATACAGATAAAATCCTTTTCTTGATAACAACGGCAGCAAGGATTTGTTATTAGGCCTGGGTAACAACGGAAAAATTTGTTTCTAAAATCAATTCGTTTTTTGGTTTTTTGCGTTTCGTTATTTAAAATAATTACAAAATTTTCCTTTTAAAAAGTTCGATATTTACGAAATTTCGTAAATGTGAAAAAAATTGCAAAACATTAACGAATCGATTTCCGAAACAATAACGAATCGATTCGTTAATGGCGGACGCGACCGCGAAATACGCTAAAAAACCTCCAAAAACTTCTGAAGCTTCCCTCTCCCTCTGTTGTTGACTGTTGGTGTGATATTATAATTTTTTTTCACTAATTAAACAAAAAACAACCATAAAACTTGCCCCAGACATGCGGAAATAATAACGAAACGACCTCAAAACAATAACGAAACGAATACAATAACGAAATACGAAGCATTTACAAAACTATTTAAAAATTCGTTTTTTTAAAATTGCTCCAGAATGGTTCGTTATCGTTTTGTAATTGAAAAAATTAACGATTTATTAACGTATTACGAATTAACGAAACGAAACCGCCCAGCCCTATTTGTTATGCCAGAAGATGGAAGCAAAAGGAGATACCAGATGAAGATGAGAGACTCACAAAAATATTAGAATTTAAGAACATGGATAGACTTACTTTCTTAGTGTCTAGAAGTAAAGGAATGAACATGAAAGAAACGAATTGGGGAAAAGTGATGGAATACTTTAAGCGAAAGAAAAAGGATCCTAATCTAATCTAATCAAGGAAGAGAAGTAGGGAAGGAAGAGCAAGAGAAAGAAGCTGAGGAGAGAAGAGAAATAGAAGTGGAGAAGAAGGATAGAGCAGACCTCTAGAAGACTCCAGGAAGTTGATAACATCTACCAGTCTTTTCTTTTAACTTGGCTTTGGGTTCTATACTTATCCTTATCTTAGTTTTTTCTTCTTCTCTTTTTTTTCCCCGTTTCTTTTTCTTTCTCGCTATTATACTGTTTTATACATCACTTTTTATTCCGGGGTCTCTCAATTCAGCACATTTCACATCCTTTTAGTAGCCTAGGCTACATGTCTATATTTTAAATGTAATCAGAAACTTAATAAAGATTATTACAAAAAAAAGAAAGATGCCTATTGGTTGTGACACTTAGTGGGATGTACGTATTTCCCTTCCCTTAAAGAAGCAAAGAGTTCAGTTCTTGTGGGTTTTTTCGGGCTATATGGCCATGTTCTAGAGGCATTTCTCCTGACGTTTCGCCTGCATCTATGGCAAGCTTCTTCAGAGGTCTGAAGAAGCTTGCCATAGATGCAGGCGAAACGTCAGGAGAAATGCCTCTAGAACATGGCCATATAGCCCGAAAAAACCCACAAGAACTGAGTGATTCCGGCCATGAAAGCCTTCGACAATACATTAAGCAAAGAGTTGCTTCTTTAAGAGCCAATGCAAAGGGGCCCGTGTTGCATCGGAGGCTCAAACAAAGGCCGCATTCACTCTCAAGGACCTGGGAAGAAATGCCTGGCAAGGCAGCGGCTGCTACTGCTGCTGCAGCTCCTCCGCTCAGGAGCAAACGCCCTTCTTCTCCTCTTCCACCAACCACTCCTTTGGGAAGCGGTTGTGCATTCATGCCCAGGCCATTTGCACTTGCACAACACCAATACATGCAATCTGAAAGCGCAACACGACAACACAACCACCTATTAGAATGCTAAACCGGGACACGAGTCAAATAGGAACAACAATCTAGACCAGGGGTCCTCAAACTTTTTAAACCGGGGGCCAGTTCACTGTCCCTCAGACCGATGGAGGGCCAGACTATAGTTTTTTTAAAAAATCAATTAAAAAATTCCTATGCACATTGCACATATCTTATTTTGCTATGTGGAAAGGCCCTTAGAGCAATGTTTCTCAACCTTCCTAATGCCGCGACCCCTTGATACAGTTCCTCATGTCGTGGTGACCCCCAGCCATCAATTTATTTTGTTGCTACATCATAACTGTAATTTTGCTCATGTTATGAATCCTAATGTAAATATCCAATAAGCAGGATGTATTTTCATTCACACTTGGCACACATACCCAATATGCCCAAATTTGAATACTGGTGGGGTTGGGAGAGATTGAGTTTGTCATTTGGGACCAAACTTGGCACAAATACTCAATATGCCCAAATGTGCCAAAATGTGAACACCAGTGGAGTTTGGGGAAAATAGACCTTGACATTTGGGAATGGTAGTTGCTGGGATTTATAGTTCACCTACAATCAAAGGGCATTCTGAACTCCACCAACGATGGAATTGAATAAACCTTGGCACACTGAACTCCCACGACCCAACAGAAAACACTAGAAGAGTTTGGTGGGCATTGACCTTGCATCTGGAAGTTGTAGTTCACCTGCACCCAAAAAGCACTGTGCAGTCAAACAATGATGGATCTGGACCAAACTTGGCACGAATACTCAATATGCCGAAATGTGAACACTGGTGGAGTTTGGGGAAAATGGACCTTGATATTTGGGAGTTGTCTTTGCTGGGATTTACAGTTCACCTACGATCAAAGAGCCCCTTGAACCCCACCAATGACAGAATTGGGCCAAATTTCCCACACACAACCCCTGTGACCAACAGAAAATACTGTGTTTTCTGATGGTCTTTGGTGACCCCTCTGACACCCTCTTGCGACCCCCCCAGGGGTCCCGACCCCAGGTTGAGAAACACTGCCTTAGAGGGAGGGGGTTCTTTCTAGCCCTCTTTAGGCAGTAATTCCTTGAGCATTTCTAGTCTGAACAAAATCTGTCTACCAGTATTTAAAAAACTCTAAAATTATAACTGTAAATAAAGAACAACACTCAAACACAGGGGAACTCCAGACAAGAAACAATCAGGGTCAGCTAATCACCTCTCCCTAAAAACTGTCAGGCTATGAAATGGCAATCAAGGTGGCCAATTGAAACATTCATACCTACCTCCAACAGACAAGAGTTCTTTCTACCACCCTGGATCTTCCACAATTTTTCTGGTTAAAGGTTTTCCTCTGACATGAAGTCCAGTCGTGTCTGACTCTTCTGTGTGGTGCTCATCTGAATTTCTAAGTCGAAGAGCTGGTGTTGTCCGTAGACACCTCCAAGGTCATGTGGCCGGCATGACTGCATGGAGCGCCGGGGCAGCCTCCCTTGGCTGGCTCACGCTGCCCATCGGGCCTGATGGATAGCATGAGCCTGCCAAGGGAGGAGCAGCCCCGTGCGGCCTACTTGCGAGTAAAGCATCTTGCAAGGTGCTTTACGTGTGAGTAGGCCATGTGGAGCAGCTGCCCTTGGCTGGCTCACGCTGTCCATCAGGCCTGACGGATAGCGTGAGCCAGCCAACGGAGGGGCACTGTGTGTGTGTGGGGGGGGGGAGCGGCGCTCCTCCTCCACGGGCCGGATAAGGCCCCTTGGCAGGCTGGAAGTGGCCCGCGGGCCGTAGTTTGGGGACCCCTGATCTGGACCCACATTAGTGGCTTTGATTATATTATTCACAGGTTTGATTTAAAAGTGATCTCTTGAATAGTCTCTCATTCAACAACAACAACAACAACAATTGGTAATGGTAAAGGTTTTCCCCTGACTCTGGGGGTTGGTGCTCATCTCAATTTCTAAGCCAAAGAGCTGATGTTGTCCATAGACACCTCCAAGGTCATGTGGCCAGCATGTGTTACCTATTGATCTACTCACATTTGCATGTTTTCAAATTGCTAGGTTGGCAGAAGCTGGGGCTAACAGCAGGAGCTCACCCCACTCCCTGGATTAGAACCTGCAACCTTTTGGTCAGCAAGTTCAGTAGCTCAGCGCTTTAATCCACTTCGTCACTGGGATAATCATAATAATAATAGCAAAGTACTTTAAAAAGCCCTCCAAGCACCTCTTACATTCCTCTACTATTTATTTGCCTTCATCCACTTGCCAACATTCCTCTATTTTGACTCGAATATAAACTGAAAGGCAACTTTAATTGGGTCATGAGGCAGTCATTATGAAGATAGGTGGCTGCTCCTCTCTTCCTAGAGGCTCTTCTTTCAGGACGGCATTATTATCATTAATAATAGTATCAATATTGTTAATATTAATTCATTTATTCCTTTATCTGATTTGTCATTGATCCACACTTTGGGCTTCATACAAATATACCATTTGTCAAAATATATTATCCGGTGCTATTCTTTTCCATTTCTGGCTGAATAGCTTAAATTCAGATAATATTTTGACTTCGGTATTTCAGTAATTAAATTTTGCTGCAGTCTCATTTGGGTTGTTAGCCCTTGTGACCCTATAGTCGCTTGCCCTTCCACCAATTTCCAGGGCTTAACAACAACAACAACAACAATGTTTTGTTGCTGTTAATAATATCATTTTTCAATGAGCTGGTGGGAGTTGTTGTGTCAGCTCAGGACCATCCTCTTTCAATGGGGATCCCATCAGGTCCACTGGCTTTGTTATTTTTAAATTGACTGATGGCTTTGCTGACTTCATCCAAACTAAGCTGTACTGCAAACCCAGCCATGGTTTGTTGTTATGGGATTTGTGAGAGAACCTTTTCAGCCACGTTGGAGTTGCGGTTAAGGAGGTTATGATAGTGCTCTTTCCAATGTAGTGCATTTGGTTCCATCTGAAGAATGTAGAGGGTGTAGACCATAACCATAGATGATTCTTGTTTATTAAAGAATCCCCGTCTATCATGTGGCTCAAAGAGGGGTACAATCAGGCTACTATTAAAATACATATGGTTTTGTGTTTACCTCTCTGTTTTAACCTTGTGTAAAACCTCTTTAGGCCCTCTAATGTGTTCACCTTCTAGCAAAAGCGGTCCACAGAAAGTAAGAAAAATAAGAAAGCCAGCGGGTCTGATGGGATCCTGTTGAAATCATTCAAGAGGATGGGCCTGAGCTGACATAACAACTCCCGCCACCTCATATTGGAAGACCTAGAAATTCCTACAAAAGGTGTTCTCATGCGTAAAAACAATAGCAATTTATTCATGTGCTTTCTCTTTCCTAGGAGTCCTATGGCCCTAAACCCAGTTAATGCTGATGGATGACTGTATCAAGTGATAGTAGACGAACCAGTGAGAAGCTACTAGTTAGAAGCAGCTATGAAAATAGCTGTTTTGAGTCTCGTTGGGGAGAGAAATAGAAATAAACATAATAATAACATAGTAAAGCTTTGAATCCCTGGCTTAGTTAAGAAGCCATTCAGAAGGAAGACTGCAGGCATTTGCAAGAGGGATACTAAAAGCAAGAGTCATAGGCATATGCATGGATATACAATAACTAGCTATCCCCTGCCATGCATTGCTGTGGCACTGTGTATATGTGCTTTGTGTGTATATATATATTTGTGTATATGTGTGTTTGCGTATTTATATGTGGTTTTGAGCATGTGTTGTAATGTACTTTTTAAATTTTTGGCTTCTTAAATCCCTTCCATTGTGTTTTTCAGTGTTTTTATGAGTGATGGTCACTCGTATTGTCGAAGGCTTTCATGGCTGGAATCACTAGGTTCTTGTGGGATTTTTTGGGCTATAGGGCCATGTTCTAGAGGCATTTCTCCTGATGTTTCGCCTGCATCTATGGCAAGCATCCTCAGAGGTAGTGAGGTCTGTTGGAATTAGGACAATGGGTTTATATATCTGTGGAATGTCTGGGGTGGGAAAAGCTCTTCTCTGCTGGAGCTAGGTGTGAATGTTTCAACTGACCACCTTCATTAGCATTGAAAGGCCTGGCTGAGCCTGGGGAAAATCTTTTGTTGAGAGGTGTTAAGATGTGCCTGGTTGTTTCCTCTCTGCTGGTTTGCTGTTGTAATTTTAGAGTTTTTTAATACTGGTAGCCAGATTTTGTTCATTTTCATGGTCTTCTTCCTTTCTGTTGAAATTGTCCACATGCTTGTGGATTTCAATGGCTTCTCTGTGTAGTCTGACATGGTGGTTGTGAGAGTGGTCCAGCATTTCTGTGTTCTCAAATAATATGCTGTGTCCAGGGTGGGTCATCAGGTGCTCTGCTATGGCTGACTTCTCTGGTTGAAGTAGTCTGCAGTGCCTTTCATGTTCCTTGATTGCAACAGCAAAACTGCGTTTGGTGGTCCCCATGTAGACTTGTCCACAGCTGCATGGTACACGGTAGACTCCTGCAGAGGTGAGAGGATCCCTCTTGTCCTTTGCTGAACGGAGCATTTGTTGGATTTTCTTGGTGGGTTTGTAGAATGTTTGTATGTTGTGTTTCCTCATCAGCTTCCCTATGCGGTCAGTGGTTCCCTGTATGGCAGGAACACTTTACTCTCGTGGCTTGTTCTTGGTCTTGCAGCTCTTCTGATGTCTGAGGTGGAGTATCCATTGGCCTGGAGAGCCCAGTTGAGGTGGTTCAGTTCATCTTGGAGAGTAAGAACAAGCATTGTATCCAAATTAGGTGTCAATTTGTCCAGTGGTTTTTGAGTTATGCTAATCCCACAAACGAACATGGCATTTTTATTTATATAGACGGGCAACCTTGGACTTCTCAAGTCTCCAAAAACTCCTGACTTGGAAACAACCTAAAGGCACAGAATAAGTGCATCTCTGTGCTGAAATCCTGGAGGTACCTAACACTTTTCCCGTGGCTGGCACAATGGTTTGTTCTCCAGAGATAATTGCGGTGAGCATTGTGCGTTCTGCCCATCTTTTATTGCAAGCTAATTACAGACAACTGGGATGTGATAGCGATACTTGCAGCCGATGAGCACACGGCTCAAACCACAGCCCAAACTAGGCAAGATTGGCTCTGGGTACAAAAAGGGTACAAAAGCGCAAAAGCTGGGTTGCAGCTAAACATAAAAAAAACCAAGATTATGGCAACAAGAATGATTGACAACTGGAAAACAGAGGGAGAAAATGGGGAGGCCGGGTTTGTATTTCCAGGCGCAAAGATGAGTGCAGATGCAGACTGTGGCCAGGAAATCAGAAGACGCTTCCTTCTTGGGAGGAGAGCAATGTCCAGTCTCAAATAGAATAGTAAAGAGCAGAGACATCACACTGGCAACCAAGATCCATTGCCTAGTCAAAGCCATGGTATTCCCTGTAGTCACCTACGGATGTGAGAGCTGGACCTTAGGGAAGGCTGAGCGAAGGAAGAGATGCTTTTGAGCTGTGGTGTTGGAGGAAAGTTCTGAGAGTGCCTTGGACTGCGAGAAGATCCAACCAGTCCATCCTCCAGGAAAGAAAGCCGACTGCTCACTGGAGGGAAGGATACTAGAGACAAAGTTGAAGTACTTTGGCCACATCATGAGGAGACAGCAAAGCCTAGAGAAGACTGATGCTGGGGAAAGTGGAAGGCAAAAGGAAGAGGGGCCGACCAAGGGCAAGATGGATGGATGGCATCCTTGAAGTGACTGGACTGACCTTGAAGGAGCTGGGGGTGGTGACGGCCGACAGGGAGCTCTGGCGTGGGCTGGTCCATGAGGTCACGAAGAGTCGGAGATGACTGAACGAATGAACAACAACAACAAAAGGGGAACTCTGGAAACTTGAAAACTTGGGAGGAAAAGATCTCTGCAGACTCTCAGAGAGGGAAGGCCCAATGCAAGGCAACCCCGCCCCGACAGAATGGAAAATCTCACATCACACCGAAAGACAACTTCTTTTGCAACTTCTTTCCAAAGTGAAGCCAAGCCCAGATCTCTCTTCTTCCGGAAGAGTTCTAACTCCTGCCTTAAATGCACAGCTCTCAGATCAGATCGAGGCCATTGTCTCCACCAAACCAGCCTTACAAGCAGTGCAGTTTCCTTTCTGGAAATTGTGACTAATGCTAGCCAGACATGGGATTCCCTGGAAACTCTTCTTTATGTGTCATGGATGACATTCTTTATGACGAGAACAGAAAGAAAGGCTCCCGAAGGCAAGCCAGACAGGTTTTGCCCAATTGAGGAAACAGCTCAAATCAAGTCATAATACAATTAAAATAACATCGAGGCGAGGAAATGCAGAAAGGAATTGCTTTGGGGTTCAGACCTATAGAGCTTGAGGCATTACTTTTTTCTCTGTCTCGAATGTGTTTCAATATGGTGACCCCCCATGAACAACACCAAGGAGATCCAATCCACAAGGAAGGGCATGATCTATTTGCAGAAACGAGTATCTACTAGGCATGTGCAAAACATTTGGAAGAGTTGGGATTTTATTTTTTATTGATGTATGTATTTTATATGTGGCATCGAATTGTGCCGATTGTTTGCCGCCCTGAGTTGCCTTTGGGCTGATATGGGCGGGGTAAAAATGATATAAATAAATAAATTTGTAAAAAATCAGAAGTTTTGTAAGTTGGAAGCCATATCTGAAGTGTTTGCGTGGCCTACACTAAATATTTTAGAATCGAAACTGACCCTATACTTTTTCGTTTTCATTTCAAATCTCAGAAGACTCCCAAAGTCAGTTTAATATTCAGAGCAAGGAAGCAAAGCAAAGCAAAGCCAAAAAGGCTGCCTGCCTGCTTGCCGGGAATAAATGGAGTCTCGGCATTAGAAACTGTGAAAAGAGTGAGCAACACATTTTGGGAACAGCATCGAACTCTAGGAAATGTAGTTTGGGAAGGGCAGGAGTCCTGTGCCAAAGAATTCAAAAGGCCCAGCCCTGAACTACATTTCCCAGAATGCATGAGCCTCGGAAAGCCCCAATTAGGAGAGGAGCTCGGTTCGTAGCCAGCCAGAGCTTCAATACATTTTTTTTACTATTTTACACTATGAATTCTTTTCCTGAGTTATCAATGGCAGTTCCTAATTGGTTCTGACATAAAAAACATGGCAAAAGTTTATTACACTGCAAAAAACGTCTTTGCACAAAGGACAGGAAATAACACCTTCAAAATAGGAACAGAATCTGCAAAGAGGACTAAAGTAAGTCAGTCATAGTATAAATCTGTGCTGTGCCAGCTCCACTGGCTGCCAATTAGCTTCTGAACACAATTCAAAGTGCCGGTTTTAACCTCCAAAACCCTATATGGTTCCGACCCAGTTTATCTGTCCAAATGTATTCTCCCCTATGAACCATCAAGGTTGCTAAGATCTTCTGGAGGGGCCCTGCTCTCGGTCCCACCATTTTCACAGTCGTGTCTGGTGGGAACGAGAGACAGGGCCTTCTCTGTGGTGGCCCCCCGGCTATGGAACTCTCTCCCAAATGAAGTTAGATCTGCCCCCTCTCTCCTGACCTGTAGAAAGCGAGTAAAATCATGGCTATGGAACGAGGCTTTCCCAGAATGATGGCTGAGACTGGCAATTGACCAAAGTTATGGACCACAAGACGCAGATTGAATTGGACATGATTCTATCTTGGCGAATTGGCTTATATGTATTTTAGCCTTATATGTATTTTAATTCACTGTTGATGTTTGTTGTTAGAATGTTTTGATATTTTAGATTGTATGACTAGCATTGAATCCTTGCTGTTAGCTGGTCTGAGTCCCTCTACGGAGGTAGAGAAGATCAGGATATAAAAGTTTTAAATAAATGATAAATAAATAAATGGCAATCAAGGGGAGTACTGTGGTCACTTTTTGGGAGGAATAAATTGTTTAAGGCTAAACTTTTTAAAATACCCAAAAATCTGTTGAATCTTTCTGAAACTTCTGGGGATTGATATCCTAGTTATCCTGTGCATTATATTTAAAATTCAAGTGGATAGCTCTTGTAGGTTTTTTAAGTTAAAAAAAACTTTGAAAATTCACCAAAAATCCATGTATAACTGAAACACTCCAAAGTTTGGTGGGCTAAGATTGGAAAATGTATTCTACCATTGTAGCAAGTTTCACCCCGATAGCTATAAAAATGAGGGAGAAAGGAGGCTCTGAAGTTTCCCCAATTATAGTAATTTAATTATGCGCAATTATGGCAACAAACTTTTATTAGTCTCATTATAGTAACAAATTTTTAATTAACTATACTTTAGAAACACTTTAGATGCATTTTAATGGATCACACACTCATAGTATTTACCATCAACCGATCGAGTGAGATCAGACTACAAGCACTTGCAAAACACTACCTCTGAGGATGCTTGCCATAGATGTAGGCGAAATGTCAGGAGAGAATGCCTCTAGACCATGGCCATATAGCCCAAAAAAACTTACAACAACCCAGTGATTCCGGCCATGAAAGCCTTCGACAATACTTGCAAAACAATACAAAAAATAGTTGAAAATGCCACTACAGTTGAGAAGTCAACGCCTCTGCATGTCAAGAAGGAGAAAGGCAAAGAAGGAGTGTGCAAATGAAACAGTCAAGGAACGCCTTGTAGCAACACAAGGCCAGAACTACACAAGGGTCGTCCTTGGATAGTCATTGCTACAGAGAGATCCTATTTACTGACATCCCCTAAAAGTACCGAAAGAGCTAAAATAGATACAAACAGCATTCCACTATAAATGCATTTTTACCAAAGACAAGGAGGCAAAGAATAGCGTATCCATCGCTCTTATTTCAAAGGTTGCCCCGTCCAGGCATCGGATAGCCGCCCTTTAAAGAAACTATTGTGCCAAAAAGGGAGGAAAGCATCAAAGAGGGCTTTGCAAGCAGTCAGGTGGGACAAAACACAATGCAAGCATTATTATTTTTTTTTTTTGCAAAGAGGGATATACATTGCATTCTTTCCCCTTTGGACTGCTCCTTTGTTGTTCACCACCTTCAAGTCAACTTCAACTTAAGGCTTTACGAATGACAGAGCGTCTCCACTGCACAATGGTCCCATGGCTCAATTCTATGAGATCCTGGGAGTTGTAGTTTTGCAAAGTCTTGACTAATAACTAATAAAGTACTCCAAGCACCTCTTCCTTTCCTCCAATCTTTGCCTTCCCCCACTTGCCAACATCCTCTATTTAATGTATTGTCGAAGGCTTTCATGGCTGGAATCACTAGGTTCTTGTGGGTTTTTTCGGGCTATATGGCCATGTTCTAGAGGCATTTCTCCTGACGTTTCGCCTGCATCTATGGCAAGCATCCTCAGAGGTAGTGAGGTCTGTTGGAAATAGGAAAATGGGTTTATATATCTGTGGAATAGCTGGGGTAGGGCAAAGAGCTCTTCTCTGCTAGAGCTAGGTGTGAATGTTTCAGCTGACCACCTTCATTAGCATTTAAAGGCCTGCCTGGGAAAACCTTTTGTTGAGAGGTGTTAAGATGTGCCTGGTTGTTTCCTCTCTGCTGTTTTGCTGTTGTAATTTTAAAGTTTTTTAATACTGGTAGCCAGATTTTGTTCATTTTCATGGTTAAATTATCCTCTATTTAGAACAGTGTTTCTCAACCTGGGGGTCGGGACCCTTGGGGGGGGTCACAAGGGGGTGTCAGAGGGGTAACCAAAGACCATCAGAAAACACAGTATGTTCTGTTGGTCATGGGGGTTCTCTGTAGGAAGTTTGGCCTAATTCGATCCTTGGTGGGGTTCAGAATGCTCTTTGATTGTAGGTGAACTATAAATCCCAGCAACTGCAACTCTTAAATCTCAAGGTCTATTTCCCCCAAAATCCACCAGTCATCACATTTGGGCATGTTGAGTATTTGTGCCAAGTTTGGTCCAGATCCATCATTGTTTGAGTCCACAGTGCTCTCTGGATGTAGGTGAACTACAACTCCAAAACTCAAGGTCAATGCCCACGAAACCAGTATTTTCTGTTGGTCATTGGAGTTCTGTGTGCCAAGTTTGGTTCAATTCCATCGTTGGTGAAGTTCAGAATGCTCTTTGATTGTAGGTGAACTATAAATCCCAGCAACTGCAAATCCCAAATGTCAGAGTCTATTTTCCACAAACTCCACCAGTATTCACATATGGGCATATTGAGTATTCATGCCAAGTTTGGTCCAGATCCATCATTGTTTGAGTCCACAGTGCTCTCTGGATGTTGGTGAACTACAACTCCAAAACTCAAGGTCAATGCCCACGAAACCAGTATTTTCTGTTGGTCAATGGAGTTCTGTGTGCCAAGTTTGGTTCAATTCCATCGTTGGTGAAGTTCAGAATGCTCTTTGATTGTAAGTGAGCTATAAATCCCAGCAACTACAACTCCCAAATGACAAAATCAACCCCTCCCCCAACCCTGCCAGTATTCCAATTTGGGCATATCGGGTATTTGTTCCAAACTTGGTCCAGTGAATGAAAATACATCCTGCATATCAGATATTGACATGACGATTCATAACAGGAGCAAAATGACAGTTATGAAGCAACAATAAAAATAATTTATGGTTGGGGGTCACCACGACATGAGAGAACTGTATTAAGGGGTCACGGCATTAGGAAGGTGGAGAAACACTGATTGAGAGTCTGACTATAAACCGAGAGGCAACTTGAATTGGGAAACTGAATTACGAAGGCAGATGGTTGCTCTTCCCGCAGACACCAGCCAAGTCCGGGCTTGAAACACCCTACTCCAAAAGCAAGAGAACCCATCTGCGTCAAGCTGAGGCAAGCCTTTCTTACGAAGGAAAATGCATCTCACAGCTACAGGAGCAAAGGAAGCAGCCGCAGGAGAATGGCCGGCATTTTATTACAGAACATACAAGAATCTCCTACAAGGAAGGAGATTCCATCTGAACATGAGGAAGAACTTCCTGACTGTGGGAGCTGTTCAGCAGTGGAACTCTCTGCCCCAGAGTGTGGTGGAGGCTCCTTCTTTGGAAGCTTTGAAACAGAGGCTGGATGATCATCTGTCGAGGGTGCTTTGAATGCAATATTCCTGCTTCTTGGCAGAATGGGGTTGGACTGGATGATGGGCTAGAATCAAACTCTTTGATTCTAGGATTCTATGGGGTTGGACTAGATGGTCCATGCGTCTCTGTGGCTTTATTAGGAGAAAAGGCCTCATTGTGATCTCCTCCTTGAGTGCTCTTGCTTCCTCTTATGGCTATTGTCCCGCTCCATATCTGGTTCCTGGACAGCTTTTGGCAGAGGATGACTGGGAAGTCATGCTCCCCATGCTCTGTTCTGCCTTGGTTAGACCACACCTGGAATATTGTGTCCAATTCTGGGCACCACAATTCAAGAGAGATATTGACAAGCTGGAATGTGCCCAGAGGAAGAGGGCGACTCAAATGGTCAAGGGTCTGGAGAACAAGCCCTATGAGGAGCGGCTTAAAGAGCTGGGCATATTTAGCCTGAAGAAGAGAAGGCTGAGAGGAGATATGATAGGTAAAGGTAGTCCCCTGACATTAAGTCCAGTCATGTCTGACTCTGGGGTGTGGTGCTCATCTCCATTTCTAAGCCGAAGAGCCAGCGTTGTCCGTAGACACCTCCAAGGTCATGTGGCCGGCATGACTGCATGGAGCGCCGTTACCTTCCCGCCGGAGCGGTACCTATTGATCTACTCACATTTGCATGTTTTCGAACTGCTAGGTTGGCAGAAGCTAGGGCTGACAGCGGAAGCTCACGCCGCTCCCCGGAATCGAACCTGCAACCTTTCGATCAACAAGCTCAGCAGCTCAGTGCTTCAACCCACTGAGCCACCGGGGGCTCTATGATAGCCATGTATAAATATGTGAGGGGAAGCCACAGGGAGGAGGAGGGAGCAAGCTTGTTTTCTGCTTCCTTGGAAACTAGGATGCGGAACAATGGCTTCAAACTACAGGAGAGGAGATTCCATCTGAACATGAGGAAGAACTTCCTGACTGTGAGAGCCGTTCAGCAGTGGAACTCTCTGCCCCGGAGTGTGGTGGAGGCTCCTTCTTTGGAAGCTTTTAAACAGAGGCTGGATGGCCATCTGTTAGGGGTGCTTTGAGTGCAATTTTCCTGCTTCTTGGCAGAATGGGGTTGGACTGGATGGCCCACGAGGTCTCTTCCAACTCTAGGATTCTATATTTTTGAGAAACGCCCAAACACGAATCAAGGAACATGAAAGGCACTGCAGACTACTTCAACCAGAGAAGTCAGCCATAGTAGAGCACCTGATGAACCAACCTGGACACAGCATATTATTTGAGAACACAGAAATGCTGGACCACACCAACAACCACCATGTCAGACTACACAGAGAAGCCATTGAAATCAAGCATGTGGACAATTTCAACAGAAAGGAAGAGACCATGAAAATGAACACAATCTGGTTACCATTATTAAAAAAACAAAAAACACCAGAACCAAGGTAGTAAATAAAGAACACTACTCAGAAAACAAGGGAACTCCAAACAGGAAACAATCAGGGCCAGGTAATCCCTCCCAACAAAGGATTCCCCCAGGCAGGAAGCAGCCAGTCTTGAAGCTGCAATGGCTATTTAATGCCAATCAAGGTGGCCAATTGCAACATTCACACTTGCTTCAAACAGACAAGAATTCTTTATCCCACCCTGGACATCATTCTACAGATAGATAGATAGATAGATAGATAGATAGATAGATAGATAGATAGATAGATTAGCTGTCCCCTGCCACGTGTTGCTGTGCCCAGTCTGTGTATATGTGTTTTGTATGTGTATATATTTGTGTATATATGTGTGTTTGCATTTATATATGTGGTTTTGCATATGTGTTGTAATTTTTTTTTGCTTTTTAGGTCTCTTCTGCTGTTTTTCATTGTTTTTATGAGTGGTGGTCACTCGTTGGCCTTATTGGTGTCAATTTGTCCAGTGTTGCCTCAAGCAGACAAAAGTTATTTCTCTCACCCTTGACATTCTACAGATATATATATAAACCCCTCTTGCCTCGTTTCCAACAGACCTCACAACCTCTGAGGATGCCTGCCTTAGATGCAGGTGAAACGTCAGGAGAGAATGCTTCTGGAACATGGCCAGACAGCCTGGAGAACTCACAGCAACACAGTGATTCCGGCCATTAAAGCCTTTGACAACACATAATAATAGTAAGTTGGGGACTGCCTTTAATAGTCTGGAACAAAAAAGGCTCCCTAAATGTGTGCCTTATGCCATTCAATGCATTGAGATGGGTCAAACCACTCTCAAAACCATGGCATGGATGATATACATATGTGTGTGTGTGTGAATGAGATAGTTATAATATAGGGGTCCCCAAAGACCATCCAGTCCAGCCCCATTCTTAACTGTGAGTCATTTCTAAGTCAGATGTTTGTAACTTGGGGATGGCCTTGGTGTGTGTGTGTGTTTGTGTACATATTCCTGTATGATTTACCCCTGGTTTTAGTGTGGATGGATGGTCATACTCCCAAGCTCCATGCTACACATGTTCCCTTATTCTTATATGCAGATGACGCTGTGCTATTGTCCATATCTAGTATTGGCCTTAAATGCCACCTTAATTCATTGCTTTGCTAATTACTGCAAAATAAATAGACAGGAAATTAGTGATGCTAAATCCAAAATCCTAATTTTTTTGCCAAAAAGTGGAAGCCCAGATCTTGCAGATTCATGGGCCATAAAATTGAACAGGTCAAGTACTTTCGATACCTTGGTATTTGCTATAGATATAACCTGCGTGGTTCTCACAGCGACAAGCAGTAATGACTTCTGCACATACCAATGTTCCAGCAATAGATTGTTTCTTCTACAGTAAGGGTAACCAATTGGTTCTCTGTTTCTACATGGCTCCCCTATTTGGATTTCTGCAATCAAGAAATAATTTAATACACTACAGTTCTCCGGAAACTAATGGGGCTCCCTAGCTGTGTGTCTGACGCCATCCTATGCATTGAGATAGGTCAAACCACTCTTGAAACCTAGGCATGGATGAGAGCTATACAATTCTGGCTGCACATGCATTTTCAAGCAGACCCCGATACCTACATTTCCTCTCTGTCATCAGATCACTTTATTTCAGAATGGTATTCTTTGATTACTCTCATAGAGATCGAAGCCATTGGCCTGTCTTTGGAAGCAATCTTAATGCTCACAAATGCAGGAGCCTGCAAGTCAATCAAGAGCAGATTTTTGGATCTTGACTTCTATTATAACCTGACTCTTGCGGCAGAGACAACTTGTTCCCCTACCACGTCATTAATTCCATGTGAGAATGGAGTTATTATGGCTGTGTATCCTAACTTATTTGGATGCATCCCACCCAGAAGAGAGCTTTGTTGACTGCAAAATCCAACGTGTTTCCATCAGTAGCTCTTTTGGGTGGAAGATATAAAAATACAAATAAATTATTATTCTTTTTGTATACAGCAAACAAGAACACTCTACTGGCTGTTCTATTGGATCATACGTCGGACACATTATTATTATTATTATTATTATTATTATTATTATTATTATTATTATTAGACACACAACAAGATGAGTCCACAACAGACAAGATCACTCTGCTGTCTGTTCTATTGGATCACACGTTGGACCAATTATTATTATTATTATTATTATTATTATTATTGGGTTGTTGTAGGTTTTCCAGGCTATATGGCCATGTTCTAGAGGCATTTTCTCCTGACATTTCGCCTGCATCTATGGCAAGCATCCTCAGAGGTAGTGAGGTCTGTTGGAACTAGGAAAAAGGGTTTATATATGACCAGGGTGGGACAAAAGACTTTTGTCTGCTGGAGCTAGGTGTGAATGTTTCAGCTGACCACCTTGATTAGCATTGGATGGCCTGGCAGTGCCTGGGGCAATCTTTTGTTGAGAGGTGATTAGATGTCTGATTGTTTCCTCTCTGTTGTTTTGCTGTTGTAATTTTAGAGTTTTTTTAATACTGGTAGCCAGATTTTGTTCATTTTCATGGTTTCCTCCTTTCTGTTGAAATTGTTCACATGCTTGTGGATTTCAATGGCTTCTCTATGTCGTCTGACATGGTGGTTGTGAGAGTGGTCCAGCATTTCTGTGTTCTCAAATAATATGCTGTGTTGTTGTTGTTATTATTATTATTATTATTAGAAACACAACAAGATGAGTCCACAGCAGACAAAATCACTCTGCTTGCTGTTGAATTAGATCACATGTCGGACCCTTCCCAAGTGTCTAGGACTGTGTGATGTATCAGGGTATAATGCGTGCAGATCCCAGTAGGGTGGCCTATTGCAGCTGACAGATGGTAATTTTGTCAGCGCTGATTGTGTTTAAGTGCAGGCCAAGGTCTTGAGGCACTGCACCCAGTGTGCCGATCACCACTGGGACCCCCTTTACAGTCTTGTGCTGGAGTCTTTGCAGTTCGATCTTTAAATCCTCATATCGTGTCAGCTTTTCCAGTTGCTTCTCGTCAATCTTGCTGTCACCTGGGATTGCAACATCAACAATTCATACTTTGTTTTTTAACACGATTGTGAGGTCAGGAGTATTGTGTTCCAAAACTCTATCTGTCTGAATCCAGAAGTCCCAGAGTAGTTTGACGTGTTTATTCTCTGTAAATTTTTCAGGCGTGTGATTCCACCAGTTTTTTGTTGTCGCAGGCAGATGGTATTTGTGGCACAAGTTCCAATGAATCATCTGAGCAACAGTGTTATGCCTCTGCTTGTAGTCTGTCTGCGCGATCTTCTTGCAGCAGCTGAGGATGGGATCTATTGTTTCATCTGCTTCCTTGCAGAGTCTACATTTGGGATCTGTCATCGACTTTTCAATTCTGGCTTTGATGACATTGACATCAACAATCCAAACTTTGTTTTTTTTTTAACACAATTGTGAGGTCAGGCATCTTGTGCTCCAAAACTGTTGTCAGTCTGAATTTGAAAGTCAAAGAGTAGTTTGATGTATTCATTTTCTGTAATTTTTTCAGACTTGTGATCCGTTATGGAACTCCAATATGCTGATGATAATGTAGTCTGTGCTCACTCAGAAGACGACCTACAAGCTACTTTCAATGCCTTTGCAGAAGCATATGAGAAGCTCAGCCTCTCACTGAACATTGAGGAAACCAAAGTGCTCTTTCAGCAAAAGGCACCAGCTAATCCTTCTGGGGCAAGGCCAGAAATACAGCTTAATGGTGTAACGTTAGGAAACGTTGACCATTTCCGCTACCTTAGCAGCCACCTCTGCACAAAAATCAACATCCACACTGAAATACAACACTGCCTCTCTCACTGGCAGCAACCAAAAGGAAGTTGCACCAGGAAGCCCTGAGACGCCTCCGTTGAGGAATGCCATTGGTTGCGCTCAGCCTTTTGCAGTGTTCATCATCTCCGTTAAAGCAGCAGCTGCCCAGAAAAGCAGGGACGGGCCTAGAAGTTTAGGATTCAGCGTGGAGAGCCTTTCTCTCTTTCTGTTGAGAAGCCCATCCCAAAAGAGAGACTGTTCAGCTAGTCATCCATCCGCATTCACTATGATTCAGGGCACAGCAAAGTGGAAAACAAAGACATGGCTCTCTTGAATAGAAATACATGTTCATGTGAGCATGGATAGTTTTTTTTAGCATTGTTTGTTTTAACTATGGCTCCTTCCACACAGTTATATAAGCCAGAATATAAAGTAATAATAATATTTATATAGTTATATCTCATTTTATCTCTCCTGCAGGAGATTCAAAGCAACTTATCACAAAAGCAGCGGCATACTGTTATTGTTGTTGTTGTTATATTATTATTGTCATTATTATGATATTTATACAGCACCCCCCTGAAGAACCTTCATCTTTAAAAGCCAGTCTAAATAAAGAGGTGTTATTATGGAAGGATAATCCACAATATCTGCTTTGAACTGGGTTATGTGTAGATTGATTGATTGATAGAAAGGTTGATAGGTAGATGGATGGATGGAAAGACAGAATGACAGGCAGGCAGGCAGACAGACAGTTGGATGCATAGATAGGTATATTGATGGATGGATGGATGGATGGATAGATAGATAGATAGATAAATAGATAGATAGATAGATAGATAGATAGATAGATAGATAGAAAAGTAGATGGATAGATAGGTAGATGGATAGTTAGAAAGATGGATGGATATAGATAGATAGATAGATAGATAGATAGATAGATAGATAGATAGATAGATAGATATGGATGGATGGATGGATAGAAAGATAGACAGATAGATAGACGGATGCATAGATAGATAGATAGATAGATAGATAGATAGATAGATAGATAGAGATGGATAGATAGAAAGATCGATAGGTAGATGGATGGATGGATGGATGGATAGAAAGACAGACAGACAGATAGAAAGATAGGTAGATGGATGGATAGAAAGACAGACAGACAGATAGATGCATAGATAGATAGGTATATTGATGAATGGATGGATAGATAGATAGACAGACAGACAGATAGATAGACAGACAGATGCATAGATAGATAGGTGGATGGATGGATGGATAGATAGATAAATAGATAGATAGATAGATAGATGGTTAGAAAGATAGATGAATGGATGGATGGATAAACAGACAGACAGACTAGATAGGTAGGTAGGTCTATAGGTAGATGGATGGATGGATAGAAAGACAGACAGGCGGATGCATAGATAGGTAGATTGATAGATGGATGGAGAGAAAGATAGATGGATGGATAGATGGATAGGTAGATGGATGGTTAGATAGAGATAGCTAGATAGATAGCTAGATACTAGATCAGGGGTCCTCAAACTAAGGCCCGGGGGCCGGATGCGGCCCTCCAAGGTCATTTACCCGACCCTCGCTCAGGGTCAATCTAAGCATGAAACTACTTGAAAGCACACAATAACAACAACAATCCTATCTCATTAGCCAAAAGCAGGCCCACACTTTCCATTGAAATACTAACAAATTTATATTTGTTACAATTGTTCTTAATTTTAATTATTGTATTGTTCTTAAATGTTTTTTGCACTATAAATAAGATATGTGCAGTGTGCATAGGAATTCATTCATGTTTTTTTTGAACTATAATCCGGCCCGCCAACAGTTTGAGGAACTGTGACCTGGCCCCCCGTTTAAAAGGTTCGAGGACCCCTGTACTAGATAGATAGATAGAAAGGTCGATAGATAGGTAGATGGATGGATAGAAAGGAAGATAGATGGATTGTCCTATATTATTATACCACAACACATATAATATACCACTAACATATTATACTATTAGTATTATGTAAAATATTGTATTATATCACATATTTGGCAGGAAGTTGAACACAGAATCATGTTGGAGAGACTGTCCTTAAGGGAAGGTGGGGTATAAAGTTGTTAGTAATAGTAATGTGTAATCTCTAGGTCCTCCAGCATAATGGGAGGAAGGCTGGATCTACACTTGCCTATATCCCCGGATCTGATCCCAGTTTATCCACTTTGAACTGGATTATATGAGTCCACACAGCCCGATAATCTGGGATAAGCAGATCAGATCCCACACTGCAAGATCTAGGTTCATACAGAGTGCATATTAAATCTGCACAAGTCAAAGACGTCAATGTGGAGGGATGGCTGGATTTGCAAGGCCTTTCCTCTTGCAGAAAGCACCCCTCCTTGGCTGAGCTCTACTGCTTTTTAGCCACGGAGCCAGGGCTTCCTGTTGTGCAGCCGGACCACAAACCACCCCATTTTGGCATATGGCTCTCCCCACGTGGCCAGCCTTTTTGGAACCACAATCCTTGCAACTCTTGGCAAGTCAAATGCAGACCGTCTGCACGGCAAGGCGGAAGTCCTCCAAGGCTCCCAATAGACCCAAAGGCGGCATCTCCGTACACCAGAATTAATACCATTTGACCCCACTTTTGACTCGAGGGAGTTGTAGTTCCCTAAAGCCCTCTGACTTCCTAAAACACACCTCCCGAGACTCAATGTTCCTTGTGTTTCATGTATGTTTTCTTATGTGCTGTTATGGGTGATGGTTATTATAACATTGTTATTATTACACTAAGTAACATGACTTTTGTTCCTGGGTTATCAATGCCATTTCCTATGATAGTATATTAATACATTATTATTATTATTATTATTACATTATTATTATTATTATTATTATTACACTATGTAACATGATTTTTATTCCTAGATTATCAATGCCATTATATTATATTATATTATTACATTTACTATGATGATGATGATGATGATGATGATGATTATACTATGTAACATGACTTTTGTTCCAGGATTATCAATGCCATTCCCTATTATACTATATTAATATATTATTATTATTATTATTATTATTATTATTATTATTATTATATTACGCTATGTAACATGATTTTATGTCTAGGTTATCATTTACTATTATACTATACTATATAATGTATATATTATTATTATTATTATTATTATATTACTCTATGTAACATGATTTTATGTCTAGGTTATCAATGTCATTTCCTATTATACTATATTATTACACTATTATTGTTACTATATAATGATTATTATAATTATTATTATATATTACACTATGTAACATGATTTTTGTTCCTGGGTTATCAATGCCATTTCCTATTATATTATAACATTTGTTATATTATAATATTATATTATTATAATATATTACAATATGTAATATGAATTTTATTCCTAGGTTATCAATGCCATTTCCTATTATACTATATTATTACACTATTATTGTTACTATATAATAATAATAATAATAATAATAATAATAATAATAATTATATATTACACTATGTAACATGATTTTTGTTCCTGGGTTATCAATGTCATTTCCTATTATATTATATTACTACATTTATATTTTTACGATTGTTGTTGTTATATATTACACTATGTAACATAATTTTTGTTCCAGGTTACCAATGCCATTTCCTATTATACTATAGTATTGCATTTATTATATTATTATAATCTATTACAATATGTAACATGATTTTATCCCTAGGTTATTAATGCCATTTCCTATTATATTATATTACTACATTTATATTATCACTATTGTCGTTGCTGTATATTACACTATGTAACATGATTTTTGTTCCAGGGTTATCAATAGCATTTCCTATTATATTATATTATTACATTTATTATATTATAATTTTATATTATAATATAGTAATATATTACAATATGTAATATGATTTTTATTCCTAAGTTATCAATGCCATTTCCTATTATACTATATTATTACATTATTACTATTATTATTATTATTATATGATTTTTATTCCTAAGTTATCAATGCCATTTCCTATTATACTACATTATTACATTATTATTATTATTATTATTATTATTATTATTATTATATATGATTTTTATTCCTAAGTTATCAATGCCATTTCCTATTATACTACATTATTACATTATTATTATTATATATGATTTTTATTCCTAAGTTATCCATGCCATTTCCTATTATACTATATTATTACATTATTATTAATAATAATATATGATTTTTATTCCTAAGTTATCAATGCCATTTCCTATTATATTATATTATTACATTATTATTAATAATAATATATGATTTTTATTCCTAAGTTATCAATGCCATTTCCTATTACACTATATTATTACATTATTATTATTATTATTATATATGATTTTTATTCCTAAGTTATCAATGCCATTTCCTATTATACTATATTATTATTATTATTATTATTATTATTCCTAAGTTATCAATGCCACTTCCTATTATACTATATTATTACATTATTATTATTATTATTATTATATATGATTTTTATTCCTAAGTTATCAATGCCTTTTCCTATTATACTATATTATTACATTATTATTATTAATATTATATGATTTTTATTCCTAAGTTATCAATGCCATTGGCTATTATACTATATTATTACATTATTATTATTATTATATATGACTTTTGTTCCTAAGTTATCAATGCCACTTCCTATTATATTATATTATATTATTACATTATTATTATTAATAATAATATATGATTTTTATTCCTAAGTTATCAATGCCACTTCCTATTATATTATATTATTACATTATTTATTATTATTAATATTATATGATTTTTATTCCTAAGTTATCAATGCCATTTCCTATTATACTATATTATTACATTATTTATTATTAATAATATTATATGATTTTTATTCCTAAGTTATCAATACCATTGCCTATTATACTATATTATTACATTATTATTATTATTATTATTATTATTATTATTATTATTATTATTATACACTAAGTAACACGATTTTTGTTCCTGGGTTATCAATGCCACTTCCTATTATGGTCCTATCATCAAAAAAAAGGGGGAAACTTTATTAAACTGCCAAAACTTTGTTTTTGCAGGAAAGGACATCTTGCTATGGCACATTTTGCTCCAGTTTTGCAATGAATATCTCAACCAATTCAGCATAGTTTCTGGAGTAGAGCAAGGGCTTACAAAGCAAGCAACGCACAATTAAACAGGAAATAACACTTTCAAACCAGGAACGGAAAATATTTCAAAATTTTGATACATAGTCCATTTTGCTCAAGTTTCTCAATGAGTATCTCCTGGAGTCTCAATCAATTCCACACAGTTTGTAGCAGCCACAAAAAACAAAGTTTCTGGAGCAGAACAAGGACTTCCAAAGCAAGCAGCACACAATTAAACAGGAAACAACACTTTCAAAGCAGGAACAGGACATGTTTCCAAACTTTGTTACATTTGAACTAGGGTGTGTCCTGGCCCAAGTTGTAAGAGAAGCAGGTAATAAACAACAACAAGAAGACTTTTCAATGATGTGATTGTGGATTGTGATCCCCTGCATACATATTCAACTATTACGATAATAATATATAATATATTCATATAATAATACAATATATAATATATATATACTAGCCATCCCCTGCCACGCGTTGCTGTGGCCCACTCTGGTGGTCATGGGGGTTCTGTGTGGGAGGTTTGGCCCAATTCTATCGTTGGTGGGGTTCAGAATGCTCTGTGATTGTAGGTGAACTACAAATCCCAGCAACTACAACTCCCAAATGTCAAGATTCTATTTTCCCCAAACTCCACATTTGGGCATATTGAGTATTTGTGTAGAGTTTGGTCCAGATCCATCATTGTTTGAGTCCACAGTGATCTCTGGATGTAGGTGAACTACAACTCCAAAACCAAAGGACACTGCCCACCAAACCCTTCCAGTATTTTCTGGTGGTCATGGGAGAACTGTGTGCCAAGTTTGGTTCAATTCTATTGTCGGTGGGGTTCAGAATGCTCTTTGATTGTAGATGACCTATAAATCTCAGCAACTACAACTCCCAAATGTCAAGGTCTATTTTCCACCAGTGTTCACATTTGGGCATATTGAGTATTCATTCCAAGTTTGGTCCAGATCCATCATTGTTTGAGTCCACAGTGATCTCTGGATGTAGGTGAACTACAACTCCAAAACCAAGGACACTGCCCACCAAACCCTTCCAGTATTTTCTGTTGGTCATGGGAGAACTCTGTGCCAAGTTTTGTTCAATTGGTGGGGTTCAGAATGTTCTTTGATTGTAGGTGAACTATAAATCCCAGCAACTACAACTCCCAAAGTCCAGAGAATGAAAATACCCCACCAGTGTTCACATTTGGGCATATTGAGTATTCGTGTAGAGTTTTGGTCCAGGTCCATCATTGTTTGAGTCCACAGTGCTCTCTGGATGTAGGTGAACTACAACTCCAACACCAAAGGACACTACTCACCAAACCCTTCCAGTATTTTCTGTTTGTCATGGGAGAACTGTGTGCCAAGTTTGGTTTAATTCCATCGTTGTTGGGGTTCAGAATGCTCTTTGATTGTAGGTGAACTATAAATCCCAGCAACTACAACTCCCAAATGACAAAATCATATTTTTTGAGTGATGGTCACTCCTTGTGTTGTGAGACGTTTTGTTGCCAAATTTGGTGTGATTTCGTTCATTGGTTCTTTTGTTTTTAAGGTACTCATTACGCACAGAGCATTTATATATATATAGATTATATATCATATTCTAATAATAATAATAATAATAATAATAATAATAATAATAATAATAATGGGTCATGGCAGTCCAAAGTGGTCTGGCACTGCCTTCCTTCTCCCCCTGTGTAGATGCACCCAGGCAGAGAAGAGTAACTCTTCCAGAGTTTGGGAAAAGTTAGGTCTGGATTGTAGCTTGAGCTTGGCTGGGGGAGATTCCCAGAGCTGGAATGCAAGAGAGGAGCTTCTCTCAAACTCTGGAGCATAGCCATGCCATCCCAAAGCTGGGGTATGGGCGGGAGACCAAACCTGAGCAAAGGCCTAATGTGGAGGGGGATCCCAAAGGGGAAGAGTTTGGGGGCCTCCCCAGCAGCCATTTCTGAAACCCGACTCAGGCCGGCATTTCCAAGAAGGGGGAAAGGAGGCCATCCTTGAAAGAAGAAAGGGTTGGAGGAGGAGCCGAAGAAGAGGGGGAAGAAGAAGAGAAGGAGGAAGAAGAAGAAGAAGAAGAAGAAGAAGAGGAGGAGGAGGAAGAAGAAGAGAAGACAATGGAGGAAGAGAATGAGAAAGAGAAGAGGAGGAAGAGGAGAAGGAGGTGGAAGAAGGAGGGGGAAGGAGAAGAGCAAGAGAAAGAAGAGGAGGAGGAGGAGGAAAAAGGCCATGGAGGAAGAGAAGGAGAAAGAAGAGGAGAAGGAAGAAGAAGAGAAGAGGAGGAAGAGCTGGAAGAAGAAAAGGAAGAAAAAGAAGTGGGAAAGGGGGAGGAAGAGGAGGAGGAGAAAGAAGAGGAGGAGAGGGAAAAAGAAGAGAGAAAGAGAGCCGGAAGGAAAGAAAAAGGAGAAGGAGGAAGAGGAAAAAGAAGAGGAGGAAGAGAAGTAAGGGGACGAGGAGGAGGAGAAAGAGAAGGAGAAAGAAGAGTAAGAGAAGGAAGAGAAGAGGAGGAGAAAGAGGAGAAAGAAGACGAGAAGGAGGAAGAAAAAGAGAGAGGAGAAGAAGAGGAGAAGGAAGAGTAGGAGCTAGAAGAGAAGAACAAGAGCAGGAAGACGTGCTGGTGGCCAGAGGAGGCTTTCTTTGGCCTCCCATTCGGGCGGGAAGGAACCCCTGGCCTTGCCAAAAAGGGGGGGGGGACACCCAGAGAAAGGCCCCGCACTCCTCCTTTCCCTCTTTCTCCCTTTTCTTAGAGAAGAAGGAGAAGAAGAAGGAGAAAGAGGAGAAGCCTTACCGTTTTAGGCATCGTGGCGGGTGGGAAGCGGCAAGGCGAGGCGGCGGTGCGGTGGCCAAGGAAGAAGGAAGGAAGCAAGGGAGGGCAGAAGAGTGGGGCGCGTCCTCTCCTCCTCCTCCTCCTCCTCTTCTCCTCCCTCCTTCTTTCCTTCCTGCCTGCCTTCCCCGCCTCTGCCAGGGGAGGGGCCTCTCCCAGGCCACGCCCCCAGAGGGACGACGTCAACACCCCCCCCCCCTCCCCAAAGTAAAGGAGATCTGGAAAACTTTTGGTGGCTCTCTTCCCAGAAAGGGAGGGGAATGATGCATGCAGAGGAATGGCTGGGATGCTGGGCTCTGTAGTTTGGAGAGGCTGCACGACTACACCTCCCCGGATCCTGCAAACTGGAGCCACTGGCAAGGAAAGCCGCCTCAAACCGCATTCCTTTTCCGGTGTAGATGCAACACAGGAGGGCCTCCCGGTTTGGGAGAGGCTCCCTCCCACCCAGATTTGGGAAGAACTGAAGGTAGAGATAGATAGAAAGGTAGACCTTTTATCTGCATAGATAAGTAGATAACTCGATAGATAGGTAGATGGATGGACAGGTTGATAAATAGATTGATGGAGAGATAAAAATATAGATAGGTCAATAGATGGATGGATGGATGGATGGATGGATGGATGGATGGATAGATAGGTAGACAGGTAGATAAATAGATGAAAAGATGGATAGATAGAAAGGTCAATAGATAGGTAGATGAATGGATGTATAGATAGAAAAGTTGATAGATAGATGGACTGAAACATAGAAAGATCAATAGCTAGGTAGATTGATGGATGAATGGATAGATAGATAGATTGATAGATTGATAGATGGATAGGTAAGTATGTCGACAGGTAGATAAATAGATGGATAGATAGAAAGGTAGATAGATAGATCAATAGACAGGTAGATGAATGGATGGATAGGTAGAAAGGTAGGTAGAAAGATAGATGGATTGATAGATAGGTAGATTGATGGATAGATAGATAGATCAGTAGATAGGTAGATGAATGAATGGATAGATAGAAAGGTAGATAGATAAATGGACTGATAAATAGGTAGATTGATGGATAGATAGATAGATCAGTAGATAGGTAGATGAATGAATGGATAGATAGAAAGGTAGATAGATAGATGGATTGATAGATAGATAGGTAGATTGATGGATGGATGGATAGATAGACAGATAGAAAGATAGATAGAAAGATAGATAGATGGATGGATGGATAGATAGAAAGGTAGATAGATAGATAGATAGATAGATAGATAGATAGATAGATGGATTGATAGATAGGTAGACTGATGGATGAATGGATAGACAGATAGATGAATGGATGGGTGGATAGGTAGATGGATGGGTGGGTACATTTGTAGGTAAACAGGTAGATAAATAGATGGATGGATGGATGGATGGATGGATAGAAAGGTAGATAGATAGATAGATAGATAGATAGATAGATAGATAGATAGATAGATAGATAGATAGATAGATAGATAGTTGGATGGATGGATAGATAGATAGTTAGAAAGGTAGGTAGGTAGGTGGATAAATAGGTTGATAAATAGAAATCTCACTAGATGGATGGATAGGTAGGAAGATGGATAGATGGATGGATAGATAGGTAGATGGATGGATCAATAGATAGAAAGGTCAATAGACAGGTGGATGGATAGAAAGTCAATAGATTGATAAATATGTAGATGGATGAATTGATGGATTAGGAGATAGATAGGTTGGTAGATGGATGAATAGGTGAAAAGGTAGTAGGTAGGTAGACAGATGGATAGATAGATAGATAGATAGATAGATAGATAGATAGA
>NW_026844478.1:1898618-1941118 GCF_025583915.1 Anolis sagrei ordinatus | reverse complement strand
ATGAACCCACATTCAGAGAGCACTGATCAGAACCGCCGACGAATTTGCATCAGACTTGGCTCATAGACCCAAAATGGCCAACTGTTAATACTGGCAGTATTTGGAGGTGTTTGACCTTGCATTCTGGGAGTTATAGTTCACTCGTATCCAAAGAGCAATGAACCCAGCCAATGACGAATTTGGATCAAACTTGGCTTACTGACTCAACATGGTCTGCTTTGAATACTGGCGGGGTTTGGGGGTGACTGACCTTGCATTCTGGGAATTATAGTTCACCCGTATCCAAAGAGCAATGAACCCAGTCAATGATGGATCTGGACCCAAATTCGGCATACAGACCCAATATGGCCTACTTTTAATACTGGTGGGATTTGAGGATAATTGACCTTGTATTTTGTGAGTTATAGTTCACCCACATTCAGAGAGCACTGATCAGAGCCGCCGCCGAATTTGGATCAAACTTGGCACATAGACCCAACATAGCCAACTGTTAATACTGGCAGTATTTGGAGGTGATTGACCTTGCATTCTGGGAGTTATAGTTCACCTGCACCCAGAGAGCAATAAACCCAGCTGATGATGGATCTGGACCAAACTTGGCACACAGACCCAACATGGACAACTTTGAATACTGGTGGGATTTGGGGGTGATTGACCTTGTATTCTGGGAATTATAGTTCACCAGCATTCACAGAGTACTGATCACAGCCAATGACCGATTTGGCTCAAACTTCACAGACCCAACATAGACAACTTTGAATACTGGCGAAGTTTGGGGGTGATTGACCTTGGAATCTGGGAGCTATAGTTCACTCACATCCAGAGAGCAATGAACCCAGATGATGATGGATCTGGACCAAACTTGGCACACAGATCCAACATGGCCAACTTTGAATACTGGCAGTATTTGGTGTGATGGGCCCACGATTTTTGGGAATTGTAGTTCACCCACATCCTTATGCATTTTCTCATGGGAGCACTCATAAACAAGAAAAGGAAAGACTGGCTTTTCTCTTCAAAAATAGCATTACAAATTACCAAACTGAGATTACCGCAAATCCGAAAACAAACAATGCCTTTTTCAAATAACCCATGCATCGCCGGGTACCCAAGCTAGTACATAACACAAGTCCCTTCCATAAGCAAGGACTGAAGGAGAGAGCAAACGACGGCTTGTTTATCTTTCCTTTCTTCTTCTTCTTTTCCGCCTCTGTTTGGCTGCGGTTGAGGACAAACAACAGAGCGGAGGGCCAGAATCACAACCCGTTACGATCCTGGCTTTGTTGACTCTTCTTCGGTTCCATTCCAACCGCTCTGTGTTTGCTTTAGATTAGGCCGCAATCAAGGCGAGTGATAAGCTGGCACAGGACCAGGCCTGGCACTCGCCGCTGCCGGAGAGATTCTCCAGGACTCCGGGAAATGGAGATCGGCATCGATGGGAAGCCACCCTGCAGACCACCATCACCCTTGGCCGAGGATGTGGTAGAGTTCCTCCTTGGAATGCAGTGGGATTGATTCCTCTTTGGGATGTAGTGGAGTTCCTCCTTGGTATGTAATGGAGTTCCTCATTGGAATGTTGTAGAGTTCCCCGTTGGAATGCAGTTGAATTCCTCATTGGAATGTAGTGGAATCCTTTATTGAGATGTTGTGGGGTTCCTCATTGGAATATTGTGGGATTCCTCATTAGAATGTGGTTGAATTTCTCATTGGACTGTAGTGGAATTCTTCATAGAATCCTAGAATCCAAGAGTTGGAAGAGACCTCATGGACCATCCAGTCCAACCCCATTCTGCCAAGAAGCAGGAATATTGCAATCAAATCACCCCTGACAGATGGCCATCCAGCCTCTGCTTAAAAGCTTCCAAAGAAGGAGCCTCCACCACACTCCGGGGCAGAGAGTTCCACTGCTGAACGGCTCTCACAGTCAGGAAGTTCTTCCTCATGTTCAGATGGAATCTCCTCTTTCTGTAGTTTGAAGCCATTGTTCCATTGCGTCCTAGTCTCCAGGGAAGCAGAAAACAAGCTTGCTCCCTCCTCCTCCCTGTGGCTTCCTCTCACGTATTTATACATGGCTATCATATCTCCTCTCATCCTTCTCTTCTTCAGGCTAAACATGCCCAGCTCCTTAAGCCGCTCCTCATAGGGCTTGTTCTCCAGACCCTTGATCATTTTAGTCGCCCTCCTCTGGACATTCCAGCTTGTCAATATCTCTCTTGAATTGTGGTGCCCAGAATTGGACACAATATTCCAGGTAGTGGTCTAACCAAAGCGGAATAGAGCATGGGGAGCAGGACTTCCCTAGATCTAGACACTAGGCTCCTATCGATGCAGGCCAAAATCCCATTGGCTTTTTTTGCCGCCACATCACATTGTTGGCTCATGTTTAACTTTTTGATGTTGTGGGGTTCCTCATTGGAATATTGTGGGATTCCTCATTAGAATGTGGTTGAATTTCTCATTGGAGTGTAGTGGAATTCTTCATTGTGATGTTGTGGGATTCCTCATTGGAATATGGTTGAATTCCTCATTGGAGTGTAGTGGAATTTTTCATTGGGAGGTTGTAGGATTCCTCCCTGGAATGTAGTTGAGTTTGTTATTGAAATGTAGTGTGGTTCCTGCTTGGAATGCAATGGAATTCCTCATTGGGATATTGTGGGATTTCTCATTAGAATGTTGTGGGATTCCTCATTGGAATGTAGTGGGATTCCTCATTGGCATATTGTGGGATTCCTCCTTGGAGTGTTGTGGGATTCCTCATTGGGACATTGTGGGATTCCTCCTTGGAGTGTAGTGGGATTCCTCCCTGAAATGGAGTGGAGTCTAGTGGAATTTCTCATTGAAATGTTAAGGAATCCCTCCTTGGAATGTAATGGAATTCCTAACTAGAATTCCTCCTTGGAGTGGAATTCCTCATTGAAATGTAGTGGAGTTCCTCATTGGAGTATAGTGGAATTCTTCATTGGGATGTTGTGGGATTCCTCCTTGGAATGGAGTGGAATTCCTTGCTGGAATGTAGCGGAATTCCTCCTTGAAATGCAGTGGAGTTTGTCATTGAAATGTAGTGGAGTTCCTCCTTGGAATGGACTGGAGTCCAGTGGAATTCCTCACTGAAGTGTTATGGAATTCCTCTTTGAAATGTAGTGGAGTTCGTCACTGAAATGTAATGGAGTTCTTCATTGCAATGTAGCAGAATTCCTCATTGGGATGTAGAGGAATTCCTCATTGCAATGTAGTGGAGTTTCTTCTTGGAATAGAGTGGAGTTCCTCATTGGGATGTAGAGGAATTCTTCATTGCAATGTAGTGCAATTCCATCTTGGAATGTGGTTGAGGAACCAACACTTTCACGTTACTTTATTTTCCAGATCACCAGTCTGGGCCACAGCAACGCGTGGCAGGGGACAGCTAGTTCCTGTATAATTGTGCAGGGCTGACTTATGTTCATTCTAGAGTGGCAGAGATTGCAGGGAAAGGGAAGCCATCTCTTCTTTTCCTGCAAGGGGTGGGAGCTGCTCTTTGCAGGTTTGGCTCATGATTTCCCACCAGAACGTTCTCCTGTCCCCGATGCCCAACCTCTGCCCACTTGGGCAATTTCCTGTTCAGTTTTTGGCGTGCAACGTTTGGATGGAAACCCCAAAGTCTTGGTCTCGGGCCTTTCTTCCTCCTCCTTGGCTGCTGCTGCCTTATAGGGACGCAACCTTGCCTCCTCGTCATCTTCCTGGGAAGGAGGCCGCGGCAACACTGATGTCATGGCTCGGCCGGAGAAGCCGCAATAACAGGAAGCCGTGGTGGGTTGTGTTTGCCCCGACCCCCCTCCTCGCCCTCCACTTCCTCCCGGGAGCTGTTTCCGCTGATTAAAATACTACAGAGGCAGAAACAGGGAGGAAGGGGAGGCAGAAGCCGTGGCTTGCAGCATCCCAGGCCACATCTGCACTGGCAAGTTGATGCGCATCAGTGCCACTTGGCCTGCTGTCATTCGGGAAGGCAGCTTGACCTTCTGGAACTGCATCTCCCATCATTCCAGGGAGGCTCAAGTGGGGCCCAACTGCATTCATTCCACAGTGAACACGCACCTCTCTGCTGTCTATGCGTTTGTATGCACCTGTGAGACAATTTACTTGACCAAAGGGAATTGTATAGTATTTTAAGTGGTTTGTATGGTTCGATTCTAATATTTGTATGTAGTAGGTTTTAAATGGCATTTTTTGATGTGAGGAGCTGCTTTGTATCTCAGTCAAAGAGATAAAGGTGTTATTTATAAATAGAACATGAAAGAGAAGGAGTAGAAATAAGAGAAGAAGAAATAGAAGGAGAAAGAGAAGGAGAAGCTGATGCAAGAATAGAAGGAGTTGAAGAAGGAGGAGAAGGAAAAGAAGAAGAAGGAGAAAGAGGAGGAGGAGGAGATGCAAGAACAGAAGGAGAAGAAGTAGGAGGAGAAGGAAGAGGAGGAGGGGAGAAAGAAGGAGGAGGAAGAGATGAACAAATAGAAGGAGTAGACGAAGGAGAAGGAAGAGGAGGAGGAAGAGAAGGAGAAAGAGAAGGAGAAGGTGATGCAAGAATAGAAGGAGTTGGAGGAGGAGGAAGAAGAAGGAGGAGAAGGAAAAGAAGAAGAAGGAGAAAGAGGAGGAGGAGGAGATGCAAGAACAGAAGGAGAAGAAGTAGGAGGAGAAAAAAGAGGAGAAGGGGAGGAAGAAGGAGGAGGAAGAGATGAACAAATAGAAGGAGTAGACGAAGGAGAAGGAAGAGTAGGAGAAGGAGAAGGAGAAAGAGAAGGAGATGAGAACAGAAGGAGAAGAAGGAGGAGGAGGAGAAACAGGAGAAGGGGAGGAGGAAGAGAGAAAGAAGAAGGAGGAAAAGAGAGGAAGAGGAGGAGAAGGAAAAGAAAGAGGAGGAACAGGAGGTGCAAGTATAGAAGGAGAGGAAGAGATGAAAGAATAGAAGGAGAAGGAAGAGAAGAAGGAGAAGAAGAAATAAATAAATATAATGATTATGATGAAGGAATAGAAGAAGAAAGAGAAAAAGGGGAGAAGGAGAAGAAGAAGGAGAGGGTGATGATAAAAGAATAGCAGGAGAAGGGGGGAAGAATTAAGAGAAGAAAAAGAAGTAGAAGAAATACATTCATATAATAATGATGGTGAAAGAATAGAAGGAGAAGGAGAAGGGGAGGGAGAAGCAGAAGAAGCAGAAAGGAGAGGAGGAGAAGGGGGAAGAATTAGGAGTAGAAGATGAAATAAAAAGAATGATGATTAAAGAATAGGAGGAGGAGAAGTAAGGGAAGACGGAGTGGAGGAAGGAGGAGAAGGAGAAGAAGAAGAAGAAAGGGAAGAAGGAGAAGAAGAGGAGGAAGAAGGATTAGGAGTAGAAGATGAAATAAATAGAATGATGATGATTAAAGATAGAAGGAGGAGAAGGAGAAGAAGGAGAAGAAGAGGAGGAGGAAGAAGGATTAGGAGTAGAAGATGAAATAAATAGAATGATGATGATTAAAGATAGAAGGAGGAGAAGGAGAAGAAAGGGAAGAAGGAGTGGAGGAAGGAGAAGGAGAAGGGAAGAAGGAGAAGAAGAGGAGGAAGAAGGATTAGGAGTAGAAGATGAAATAAATAGAATGATGATGATTAAAGAATAGAAGGAGAAGAAGGAGAAGAAAGGGAAGAAGGAGGGGAGGAAGGAGAAGAAGAAGAAGAAGAAGAAGAAGAAAGGGAAGAAGGAGAAGGAGAAGAGGAGGAAGAATTAGGAGTAGAAGATGAAATAAATAGAATGATGATTAAAGAATAGAAGGAGGAGAAGGAGGAGAAAGGGAAGAAGGAGTGAAAGAAGGAGAAGAAGAAGGAGGAGAAGAAGAAGGAGAAGAAGAAGGGTGATATCGAGGAATAATTTAGGGGTCTTTGCCAGGAGGCAAAGACCAATCAGACTCACCAACGAGAGTCCGTAGCCCTGGCGAGACAGAATGAAGCGCCCAATATTTTCCCCTGATTTTTCCCAATACAAAGTCTCACCAAGTTGAAGAAAAGCCACTGAGTTGTCTTTATTTCGTCCCAGCTGGTACGGATGTCAAACCGCAATCCCTTGCCAAAGTTGACATGCTTGGCAGAGCTGAAAGGAGTACATTTTATAGGAAATACAGAACTGTCAAATTCAAACTTCCCGCCTCCCGCCCACTTGCCAGCTTCACACTGATTGATTGGAGTCATCAGCTGGAGGGTGCAAAGACAATGGGTGAGGCGGATGGGGCACCCAGATTTTTCCTGAATGCAGGATGTCCCATTGTTGATGAGTGATCAAGTCACCATGGGGTGCCTTCCTGGGCGGTCATGCTCCGGGACCCAAGAGGCACCATTGTTATTATCATGCAATAAGTCTTTGTTGGAGTCCTTAAGTCAATGGGGAATTTATCTCAGGAAATAGGAAGGAATTTCCCAAGAGTTTGTCATGCTGGGGTCACGAAAAGGTGGCTTTCTATATTTCATACAGAGACACAAATATGGGGGTTCATAAGCTACACATGGGGAAAGGGGAGAGAGAAATTCATAATGACACATCTCACCGTTCATAGAGAATCTAGAATTATGAAATCATAAAACCCCATAATCATAAAAGGGGAGTCCATGGGGCTTGGGAGGGGAGAAAGTTCCAAAAGTCTTCAAAAGTTGGCAAAAGTTGATAAAAGTTGTAAAATCCACGGGGGCAAATTGGGAAAGGTGCCCTGGAGTCCATTGTGTCCTTATGGAAATGACTGCCAGCGCTGGAGGTTGAGGTCCACGTTGGAAAATGGAGGAAACTACAGATCCCTTCTCATCAAGGACCAAGACGGCCCACTGACATCTTGGGGATCCCAAGGGGTGACTGTGACAGGTTCCCCGGATCAACAGGCTCTCTGGGCATCAACGAAATGGTGGCAATGATGTGGTGTCATCGGGGAGCCAGCTGGGCTCCATGTTGAGTTTTTGGAAGCAAAAATGGTTATTCCTGGGGTGGAGGGGTTAGCGGAGCGAAAGCGAGATAGCCATTAGTCTTAGAATTCTCCCAGGAGAAGAATGGCACCGATTTTGGAGCGATCCGGTGACTCGCAGATAGGGGGCCCAATGGGTTTCCGTATCCGTGGTTCAGAGGAGCGCAGTTTCGGCTTCCCCAGGACGTGAAAACCTCATCCCAGGCAGGCCAGCAGCCATCTGCAGCCTGGGAGAAGAAAGGTTTATGCAGAGGAAAGTTTGGAGGCAATAAAAGACACAAAGTAACACTAGGAAGAGGAAAAGTTACAATTAATGGATATTTTATTGGCAGATTTGTTACAATGTTAGGGAGGGGAGGAAAGTGAAGCAATAAGGTTTCTTGGTTGTAGCTGCTGCTGTGGCCACGTTTCATGGAAGTTGGCCCAAGCGGGCAATAGAGAACTGAGGAACTTCCTGCTGCAGATCAGATCAGCTTGAAAACAGGGAGTTCTGAGTTCGACCTTAAGGGGAGGAAGAATTAGGAGAAGGAGAAGAAGATGAAATAAATATAATAATGATGAAAGAATAGAAGAAGAAGGAAGAGGAGATGAAGAGGAGGAAGAAAGAGAAGGAGAAGAAGAAAGAAAAGAACTACTACTGCTACAAACGGCAGCCCTATGATTTTCATAAGGTTTTTTTTTTTGCAAGGAATGCTCCTGTGTCTTCGTTTCGTTCCTTTATGTCCCACGTTTTCCCCAGGAATGGGACTCAAGGTAGCTTTGCAGACTATGACAGGTAGTACAGGCTGTAAAGCAATGATGCTTTACAGCCTGTAATCTCTCTCTCTTTCTCTATCTCTCCCAGCAATCTCTCTCTCTTTCTCAAAGTCATGTTTGCAAACTACGAAACCTCCCAATCCAGAGAAGGTGCAGACAGATCCTTGCAGATAACCGAATGCCGTTTGGCCCTGAGCCTCATCTCTGGCTTGCAACGCAGCGGTTGTAGCTGGAGGCGGGAACCTGCCCAGACTCCTCTGCTTTTTCCACTAACACATTTTTTCCTATTTGAACAGCTGCAATGCCCTCCCAGCTCTTTTGGAACCAAGGTTTCCCCCCTATTTCATCCATCTTGGGAGCAATGCAGTTTTGACACCAATGTAACCGCAATGAACATGTGGGGGAATCTTGGGAGTTGTAGTTTTACAAGATTTTTCAGAGTCTCACTAAACTGCAATGGCCAGGATCCCATAGCATTGAGCCTTGGTTGGTGTTGCAACTCAGTGTAAGCTTCACCTTGCTTCCAAACACCACCACACAAGAGCTGTAGTTTTATAGTTTATTGAGGAAAATATCGAAGTCAAAATAAAGAATAAGCATTGCAAAGTGTCAAAGATTCAGGTAAAATGCAGAATACAGTTCCAAAGATCTTTAGGTAAAAACAAGGTACAAGCAAAGACAATTGTCCCAAGAATCACAATGCAAGAAATCCCAAGCATGCTGCTTGCCCGCCAAGGTAATCCATGAAGCTTTCAGGCTAATAAGCTACGTTGAACTGACACTTTTCTTTAGTTTGGAAGAAGCCTAAATACCTTTCTAACATGAAAATATTATGCTCTCACCAACATGAAAGCATTGCGATGACCTTGGCCCGAGCTGGCTTCCCATCTGCCGGCCAGGCGAGAGCTCCGCCTAACCCGCAAATCAAGACGAGTCTGCCGGGTCAGGTCACTATCAAGGCTTTCTGCACTTTCAGTATCAGCGTGGGAAGGAGGCAAAAGCCTCCCCACCTGTTCGCTATCTCCTTCGTTAAAATTCTTTTCTTCTGAGAACCGCTGGGTTGTTGACTCTCCACTGTCTGTGGGAGCCTCAGAAAAAGACCTAGAAGCAGGCCCAGAGATCTGAGGCACAGAAAAAGAGCCAGGATTCTGAATCCCATCATCCTCATCATCAGGGAACATCTCAGCCACAACGGTTGGACTCTATTCATTCTCCAGGGTAGTTGCACCCATTCAGAGAATGAAATGTTGCCCAACCAGAAGTAACTCAGAGGTAACTCCTAGTCATGTGCGATCGATTACAACAGTGGTTCTCAACCTTCCTGATCCCACGACCTTTTACAACAGTTAACCATAAAGTAATTTTCGTTGCTGCTTCATAACTGTGAATTGTAATGTAAACATCTGATATGCAGGATGCATTTTCATTCACTGGACCACATTTGGCACAAATATTCAATATGTCCAAATTTGAATACTGATGGGGTTGGGGTTGGATTGATTTTGTCATTTGGGAGTCGTAGTTGCTGGGATTTATGGTTAACCTACAATCAAAGAGCATTCTGAACTCCAACCATGATGGAATTGAACCAAACTTGGCACACAGAACTCCCATGATCAACAGAAAATACTGGAAGGGTTTCGTGGGCATTGACTTTGAGTTTTGGTGTTGTAGTTCACCTACATCCAGAGAGCACTGGGGACTCAAACAATGATGGATCTCGACCAAACTTGGCACAAATACTCAATATGTCCAAATGTGAACACTGGTGGAGTTTGGGGAAATAGACCTTGACATTTAAGAGTTGCAGTTGCTGGGATTTATAGTTCACCTACAATCAAAGAGCATTCTGAACTCCACCAATGATGGAATTGGCCACACTTCGCACACAGAATCCCCATGACCAACAGAGAATACTGGTGGGCATTGACCTTGAGTTTTGGAGTTGTAGTTCACCTACATCCAGAGAGCATTGTGGACTCAAACAATGATGGATCTGGACCAAACTTGGCACAAATACTCAATATGCCCAAATGTGAACACTGGTAGAGTTTGGGTAAAATAGACCCATTGTAGCAAGTCTGACTCCAATAGCTTTAAAAACGAGGGAGATAGGAGCCTCTGAAGTTTCCCCTGCCACGTATTGCTGTGGCCCATTCTGTGTATATGAGTTTAGTGTGTGTGTATATGTAATAATAATAATAATAGTAATAATAATAATAATAACAACAACAACACTTTATTTGTACCCCGCTACCATCTCCCCAAGGGACTCGGTGCGGCTCACATGAGGCTGAGCACGAATACAACAATAGAAGCAAAACAACAACAGTACAAGCAATTAAAATAAAAACATAGACAATAAAATATACAACATTATCAATAAGACAACACGCAATTAAAATGTATGTGTGTGTATATATTTGTGTAAATATGTGTGTTTGTGTGTATATATATATGGGTGTATATATGTATGTGTATATATTTGTGTGTATGTATTTGTGTGTTTATATGTGTACATGCATATTGTGTATATGTGTGTGCTTGTCTATATGCATATTGGTGTGTATATATTAATGTATGTGGATATGTATATGTGTGCATGTGTATATGTATATATGTGTGTATGTGTATATGTATATATGTGTGTATGTATATGTATGTGTGTATATGTGACTGGACTGACCTTGAAGGAGCTGGGGGTGGTGACGGCCGACAGGGAGCTCTGGCGTGGGCTGGTCCATGAGGTCACGAAGAGTCGGAGACGACTGAACGAATGAACAACAACAAATATGTGTATATTTGTGTGTGCTTGTGCATACATACGTGTGTGTATGAATGTGCATGTGTATATGTATATGAGTGTATGTGTGTGCATATATATATATATGGTGTATTTTGGGTTTTTTTAAGTCTTTTCCTCTAGGGTTGTGTGTATGTGTGTGTGTGTGTGTGTTTATGGGTGATGGACACTCATTGGACTGTTAGGTGTATTGTGTCCAAATTCCGTGTCAATTGGTCCAGTGGTTTTTGAGTTATGTTAATCCTGCAAACAAACATTATATATATATATATATATATATATATACACACACACACACACACACACACACACACACACACATATACATATACATACACACACACACACACTGGCTGTCCTTTGCCACATGTTGCTGTGGCCCAGTCTGTGCATATGTGTTTTGTGTGTGTGTGTATGTGTATATATATTTGTGTATATGTGCATACCTGTGTGTTTGCATGTATATATGTGTGGTTTTGTGCATGCATTGTAATTTTTTTTAATTTTTAATCTCTTCTGCTGTGTTTTTCAGTGTTTTTATGAGTGATGGTCACTCATTGCCTGAGAGGTGTTTTGTGTCCAAATTTGGTGTCAATTTGCCCAGTGGTTTTTGAGTTATGTCAATCCCACAAACAAACATTACATTTTTATTTATATAGATACACATACACACACATCTATATGTATAAAGTCAACTCTGATGGACAGCTATGGTTCTCTAAGTAGATTTCTTTACCAGCCTTATTTGGAGACATTTTTTGTGATATTATTGTTATTGTTTTGCTTTGTTTTTGAGTTATTTACTGTTGTATTGTTGTCGTTGTGTTTTATTGTTGTTGTATTTGGGCTCGGCCTCTTGTAAGCTGCACCGAGTCCTGCGAGAGATGGTAGCGGAGTATAAATAAAGGATTATTATTATTATTATTATTATTATTATTATTATTATTATTTTCACGCAAAGCAATTGAATTAAAGCCCTTTCTCTCACCAAAGTGAATTTATTTGCATACTGTGGGGTACTTTGGGTTGTTGTGGAATACTTTCCCTAAATGCACGGGTTAAGATTGCAACCCGAGGAAGAATATTGCACTATTCAGACTACGTTTCTCAGAACTGTATGGTTTCGGATGCTATAGTCCCCGAAACATATAACATTTTGGGAGGCTTCGTCAAAGAAGAATGTGTGGCTTGATGTGCAGGTTTATCTCCCCTTGCCTCTGATATCCATAAAAGGAGGCCCACACAGGAGAAGCCAGCGAGATACTGATTTATTTAGATGCAGTGCATGGGCTTCCAGATGACTAAGTATTTAGACATTTCCTCGAAAAGCTTGGAATAATCCTCATATAAATCACGCGGCAGCATTCAAAGTGGCAGCGATGGTAACGTCTTGGGAAGCCATGAAAACTTTCCAACAAATTTTTGAGTAGAAAATATGCATCTGAAACACAGACATGTGCCTTTCATCTCAAGAACAGAGAAGCATCCCGAGCTCTGAAGATCACCTGGGAAGGAATCCCACTGGAGCATTGCAGCGCACCCAAATCCCTGGGAGGAGTCACTCTGGACCGTGCTCTGACCTACAAGAAGCACTGCCTGAACATCAAGCAAAAAGTGGCGCTAGAAACAATATCATACAAAAGCTGACTGGCACAACCTGGGGATCACAACCAGACACAGTGAAGACATCTGCCCTTGCGCTATGCTACTCTGCTGCTGAGTACGCATGCCCAGTGTGGAACACATCTCACCACGCTAAAACCGTGGATGTGGCTCTTAATGAGACATGCCGCATTATCACGGGGTGTCTGCGCCCTACACCACTGGAGAAAATTACACTGTCTAGCCGGTATTGCACCACCTGACATCCGCCGGGAAGTAGCAGCCAATAGTGAAAGGACCAAGGCAGAGACATCTCCAGCTCATCCCCTGTTTGGGTATCAGCCAGCACGTCAATGACTTAAATCAGTTTTCTAAGATCTACAGAGACACTCGCTGGAACACCTCAGCAAGCGAGAGTCCAAAAGTGGCAGGCTCAAACCCAGAACTGATACCAGATGAGAGACTCCCCCCTGGGCACACAGAGGACTGGGCGACTTGGAAGGCGCTGAACAGACTGCGCTCTGGCACCACGAGATGCAGAGCCAACCTTCAGAAATGGGGTCACAAAGTGGAATCCTCGACATGTGAGTGTGGAGAGGAGCAAACCACTGACCACCTGCTGCAATGCAACCTGAGCCCTGCCACATGATGCACCAAGGGAGGACCTTCTTGCGGCAACACCAGAGGCACTCCAAGGGGACAGAGACTGGTCAAAGGACATTTAATCAACTACCAAACTCACACATCTTGTATTTTCTGTTTGTTTGCTTTGTCCTGTTAGAAATGTAGCATAATGGACTGGCTGCCCTGACACGAGAAATAAAATAAACTGGATACTAGGTGTTTAGCCTGAAAAGGAGGGCAAAAAAAGGAAGTTATTTAATGTATTATGCAGATAAGCTCTTAATTGCAGCCTTAAAGAGAGAGACATGGATGCAGGTCTTCCTTTTGTTGTCCAAAGGCGCCCTCTATTGGGGAAAAGGAGGAATTGGCTGTATCAATAAAAGTTACAATGACAGAAGAAGCAGAGAAAGCTAATCTTGTATTGTCGAAGGCTTTCATGGCTGGAATCACTAGGTTCTTATGGGTTTTTTCGGGCTATAGGGCCATGTTCTAGAGGCATTTCTCCTGACGTTTCGCCTGCATCTATGGCAAGCATCCTCAGAGGTAGTGTAGGCTTGGGCGGTTTCGTTCGTTAATTTCGTAATTCGTTATTAATTCGTATTTAAATTAGCTTACGATCCAATATTGAGCCATGCAGGAATAGTGTGAGGAGTAAATTAGATTCGAAACAATTTTTCCAATTTATTTCGTAATTCGTAATTATTTCGTAATTATTTCGTAATTATTTTCGCATGTCTGGTGCAAGTTTTATAGTTGTTGTTTGTTTTATCACACCAACAGTCAACAACAGAGGGAGAGGGAAGCTTCAGAAGTTCCCCCTGTCCCATTTGGAGGTTTTTTTAGCATATTGCGCAATCTCGCGCCATTAACGAATCGATTCGTAATTTTACAAAATTTCGTAAATTTAAAGGAAAATTTCGGAATTCTTTAAAAAAAATGAAATGCAAGGGCCCCCTAAAAACAAAACGAGTTTAGAACCAATTTTTTCCATGGTTACCCAAGCCTAGTAGTGAGGTCTGTTGGAAGTAGGAAAAATGGGTTTATATATCTGTGGAATGGCTGGGGTGGGGCAAGGAGCTCTTCTCTGCTGGAGCTAGGTGTGAAGAGAAGAGACCATGAAAATGAACAAAATCTGGCTACCAGTATTAAAAAAACTCTAAAATTACAACAGCAAAACAGCAGAGAGGAAACAACCAGGCACATCTTAACACCTCTCAACAAAAGATTTTCCCAGGCTCAGCCAGGCCTTCAAATGCTAATGAAGGTGGTCAGTTGAAACATTCACACCTAGCTCCAGCAGAGAAGCGCTCTTTGCCCCACCCCAGCCATTCCACAGATATATAAACCCATTGTCCTAATTCCAACAGACCTCACTACCTCTGAGGATGCTTGCCATAGATGCAGGCGAAACGTCAGGAGAAATGCCTCTAGAACATGGCCCTATAGCCCGAAAAAAACCACAAGAACCTAAAGCTAATCTTGCTGCTTATTATAATTGGGGAATAGTTTCAGAATAGGTAAAGGGAAAGGCTTCCCCTGACATTAAGTCCAATCGTGTCTAACTCTGGGACTCTGGTACTCATCTCCATTTCTAAGCCGAAGAGCCGACGTTGGCCGCAGACACCTCCAAGGTCGTGTGGCCAGTGGCACGATTGCATGGAGTCCCCTTACCTTCCTGTAGAAGCAGTACCTATTGATCTACGCACACTTGCATGTTTTTGAACTGCTAGGTTGGCAGAAGCTGCAGCTAACAGAGGGAGCTCACCCTGCTCTCTGGATTCGAACATGCAACCTTTCAGCAGCTCAGCATTTTATCCTGCTGCGCCAACTATTGTCTTGGTATAATATATATGGAGCCATGGCTTCAAACTGCAAGAAAGGAGATTCCACCTGAACATGAGGAAGAACTTCCTGACTGTGAGAGCTGTTCAGCAGTGGAACTCTCTGCCCCGGAGTGTGGTGGAGGCTCCTTCTTTGGAGGCTTTTAAACAGAGGCTGGATGGCCATCTGTCGGGGGGTGCTTTGAATGCAATTTTCCTGCTTCTTGGCAGAATGGGGTTGGACTGGATAGCCCATGAGGTCTCTTCCAACTCTAGGATTCTATGATTCTATGTGACGGCAGGGGTACAAATAATAACAATAACAATAACAATAACAATAATAGTTATAGTTGGTTACACGGCATCGAATACTGCCATTATATGTTGTTGGCTGCAATCTTGCGAATGGACTGATCTTCACCTTGGGAAGTACGAGCATACCATTTGAGGTGTGATTCTCGTAGTTTGTCCACAATCGGAGCAATGCCAACACATTGCTGGATGTCATTGTTGTGGATGTGGTCAAGACAGGTGACACCAGCTGTAGGTCATAGCATTCTCATCTGCATAACATGCTTCCTTTGCGTCCGGCCAGCATTCAGCTCCATATATTGCGGCAGACCTTACGACAGTCCGATAGATTTTTGATTTCAGGTGGTTGGGCACCTGCTACTGATCACCTGAAACCTAACGCCACTGCATCCAAGCCACGCTAATCTGTGTTGTCACTAAGTCAAAAAGGTTGCTATCTGAAGTTATCATCAATCCAAGATACTTGAAGGTGTTGGCTTTTGGGAGATCACCCCGTCCATACGGATTTAGCCGAAAGAGGTGAGCATTAGATTCGAGTAAATACGGTATCAACCACTGGGTGGTCAAAACAAGGAATGGGTGGCAGGAGAGAGGTGTTCATCACTTCTGTTAGCCAAAGAGACATCTTCAAGAAGGGTCCAAGAGCCATGGAAGAGGTCTTCTTGTGCGAAATGGCCTTCAGGCAGCCTGCCTCTTGGCCCTCTTCTCCTTGGCCACCTCAGCTTCGTAAAAGCCCTTGAGCTTGACGATCAAGACAACCGTAAGGACAATGAGGGAGAGGACCCCAGTGATGGCTGTGAGGGCCCCCACCACTTGCCCGAACGTAGTCACGGGGCACACATCTCCGTACCCGATGGTGGTCAAGGTGATCAAAGCCCACCAAAGGCCATAGGTGATCTTGTCCATGTGGACATCGGGCTCCCCCATCTCTGCGTAGTAGCAGAGGGAGCCGAAGAAGAGGACTTGGAAGGCGAAGACTAACACAAAGAGGAAGACCTCCTTCAGGATCGCCTTGGCCAGGCTGGGCAGGATCCTCAGCATCAGAGGAGTCTCCACCAGGCGGAAGACCTTCAGGAGCTTGAAGATGTAGACAATGCGGAAGAGACCAAGCCATGCAATGAGATACTTATCTTTTGATGAGAGGAGTTCAATGAGGACCGGGAGGAGGCAGAGGAAGTCCACCACGTTCAGAGGACTCAGGAGGAACTTCTTCTTGCTGGGGCAGATGGCCAGCCGGAGGAAGAATTTGAAGGAAAATAAGAGGATGAAGAAGAGCTCCAGGTAGAGGAGGGGAGTGGCCGCCTTGTGCAAAAAGGTCCAGTGGTGCAGATGGGGGACAGGGGAGGTTTCATTAAGGACGGCAAAATAGCTGGTGGTGTCTACATTGGCCAGGATGACGAGACCGATGTTGAGGAGCAAGGAGAAGACAGCCAAGCCCTGCAAAGAGAAAGGGACATGCATGGTTGGACATCACGCCAGAGCCCTTACAAGCTCCTATCCAGACACACTTCCATTAACCAAGCCCCTAACAAAGACACTCCTATGTATTGTCGAAGGCTTTCATGGCTTGAATCACTGGGTTGCTGGAGGTATATAGCCAAGTTCTAGAAGCATTCTCTCCTGATGTTTCACCTGCATCTATGGCAAGCATCCTCAGAGGTTGTGAGACTTCACAACCTCTGAAGATGCTTGCCATAGATGCAGGCGAAACAACAGGAGAGAATGCTTCTGGAACATGGCCATACCTCTCAACCTCTGAGGATGCCTGCCATAGATGAAGGCAAAATGTCAGGAGAGAATGCTTCTGGAACATGGCCATGCCTCTCAATCTCTGAGGATGCTTGCCATAGATGCAGGCGAAACATCAGGAGAGAATGCTTCTGGAACATGGCCATACCTCTCAACCTCTGAGGGTGCCTGCCACAGATGCAGGTGAAACATCAGGAGAGAATGCTTCTGGAACATGGCCATGCCTCTCAACCTCTGAGGGTGCCTGCCATAGATGCAGGCGAAACATCAGGAGAGAATGCTTCTGGAACATGGCCATGCCTCTCAATCTCTGAGGATGCTTGCCATAGATGCAGGTGAAACGTCAGAAGAGAATGCTTCTAGAACATGGCCATACCTCTCAACCTCTGAAGGTGCCTGCCACAGATGCAGGCGAAACATCAGGAGAGAATGCTTCTGGAACATGGCCATGCCTCTCAATCTCTGAGGATGCTTGCCATAGATGCAGGTGAAACGTCAGAAGAGAATGCTTCTAGAACATGGCCATATCTCTCAACCTCTGAGGTGCCTGCCACAGATGCAGGCGAAACATCAGGAGAGAATGCTTCTGGAACATGGCCATACAACCCAAAAAACTTACGGTAACCCAATCTTGGAGTCCTCATGGACAATAAGTTAAACATGAGCCAGGAATGTCATGTAGTGACAAAAAAAAGCCAATGGGATTTTGGGCTGCATCAAGAGGAGTCCTAGTGCCTAGGACCAGGGAAGTCATGCTCCCTATGCTTTATTCTATTTGCCTTGGCCAGACTACGTTACCTGGAATCATACTCTGTCCAATTCTGGGCACCACAACTGAAGGGAGAGGTTGACTCTAAGCTGGAATGTGTCCAGAGGAGGGTACTCAAAGGATCAAGGGTCTGGAGAACAAGCCCTATGAGGAGCGGCTTAAGGAGCTGGGCATGTTTAGCCTGAAGAAGAGAAGGCTGAGAGGAGATATGATAGCCATGTATAAATATGTGAGAGGAAGCCACCGGGAGGAGGGAGCAGATCAGGGGTCTGAAGAACAAGTCCTATGAGGAGTGGCTTAAGGAGCTGGGCATGTTTAGCCTGAAGAAGAGAAGGCTGAGAGGAGATATGATAGCCATGTATAAGTATGTGAGAGGAAGCCACAGGGAGGAGGAAGCAGGCTTCCGTTCTGCTGCCCTGGAGAGTAGAACGCAGTGGAGCCATGGCTTCAAACTACAAGAAGGAAAGAAGATTCCACCTGAACATGGGGAAGAAATTCCTGACTGTGAGAGAGTGCTGTTCAGCAGTGTGTGGTGGAGGCTCCTTCTTTGGAGGCTTTTAAACAGAGGCTGGATGGCCATCTGCTGGGAGTGCTTTGAATGCGATTTTCCTGCTTCTTGGCAGAATGGGGTTGTGCTTCCAACTCTATGATTCTATGATTCTATATGATGGCAAGGGTATAAATAATGCAATTATTATTATTATTATTATTATTATTATTAGAGTAGGTTACATGGTATCGAATACTGCCATTATATGTTGTTGGCTTCACTCTTGCAAATGGGCTGATCTTCATCTCGGGGAGTATGAGCATACCATTTGAGGTGTGGCTCTCGTAGTTTGTCCACAATTGAGCAATGCCAAAGCATTGCGGGACGTCATTGCTTTTTTAAAATATTTTTTTGGATGTCATTGTTGTGGATGTGGTGAAGACTTGTGATGCCAGCTGTAAGTCGTAGCATTCTCATCTGCATAACATACTTCCTTTGCGTCCGGCCAGCATTCATATATTGCGGCAGGCCTTATGACAGTTTGATAGATTTTTGATTTCAGGTTCTACCGATCACCTGAAACCCAATGCCATTTCATCCAAGCCTGTGTAGTGACTTAGTCAAAAAGGTTGCCATCTGAAGTTATTGTCAAGCCAAGATACTTGAAGGTGTTGGCTTTTGGGAGATCACCCCGTCCATCTGGATTTAGTCAAAAAAGTTGAGCGTTAGATACAAGTAAATAGGGTATCAACCACTGGGTGGTCAAAACAAGGAATGGGTGGCAGGAGAGAGGTGTTCATCACTTCTGTTAGCCAAAGAGACATCTTCAAGAAGGGTCCAAGAGCCATGGAAGAGGTCTTCTTGTGCGAAATGGCCTTCAGGCAGCCTGCCTCTTGGCTCTCTTCCTCTTCTCCTTGGCCACCGCAGCTTCGTAAAAGCCCTTGAGCTTGACGATCAAGATGACCATCAGGACGATGAGGGAGAGGACCCCTGTGATGGCTGTGAGGGCCCCCACCACTTGCCCAAATTTGGTCACTGGGTACATGTCTCCGTACCCGATGGTGGTCAAGGTGATCAAGGCCCACCAAAGGCCAGAGGTGATTTTGTCCATGTGGCTATCGGGCCCCCTCATCTCTGCGTAGTAGCAGAGGGAGCCAAAGAAGAAGACCTGGAAGACAAAAACCACCACGAAGAGGAAGACCTCCTTCAGGATCGCCTTGGCCAGGCTGGGCAGGATCCTCAGCATCAGAGGAGTCTCCACCAGGCGGAAGACCTTCAGGAGCTTGAGGACGTAGACGACTCGGAAGAGGCCAAGCCAGCCAATAAGGTATTCAACTTTGGATGAGAGGAGTTCGATGAAGACCGGGAGGAGGCAGAGGAAGTCCACCATGTTCAGAGGACTCAGGAGGAACTTCTTCTTGCTGGGGCAGATGGTCAGCCATAGGAAGAATTTGAAGGAAAATAAGAGGATGAAGAAAAGCTCCAGGTAGAGGAGGGGAGTGTCCGCCTTGTGCAAAAAGGTCCAGTGGTGCAGATGGGGGACAGGGGAGGTTTCATTAACGATGGCAAAATAGCTGGTGGTGTCTACATTGGCCAGGATGACGAGACCGATGTTGAGGAGCAAGGAAAAGACAGCCAAGCCCTGCAAAGAGAAAGGGAATGCATGGTTGGACGTCAAGCCAGAGCCCTTACGAAATACAGTATCAACCACTGGTTGGTCAAAACAAGGAATGGGTGGCAGGAGAGAGGTGTTCATCACTTCTGTTAGCCAAAGAGACATCTTCAAGAAGGGTCCAAGAGCCATGGAAGAGGTCTTCTTGTGCGAAATGGCCTTCAGGCAGCCTGCCTCTTGGCCCTCTTCCTCTTCTCCTTGGCCACCGCAGCTTCGTAAAAGCCCTTGAGCTTGACGATCAAGACGGCCGTCAGGACGATGAGGGAGAGGACCCCTGTGATGGCTGTGAGGGCCCCCACCACTTGCCCAAATTTGGTCACTGGGTACATGTCTCCGTACCCGATGGTGGTCAAGGTGATCAAGGCCCACCAAAGGCCAGAGGTGATTTTGTCCATGTGGCTATCGGGCCCCCTCATCTCTGCGTAGTAGCAGAGGGAGCCAAAGAAGAAGACCTGGAAGACAAAAACCACCACGAAGAGGAAGACCTCCTTCAGGATCGCCTTGGCCAGGCTGGGCAGGATCCTCAGCATCAGAGGAGTCTCCACCAGGCGGAAGACCTTCAGGAGCTTGAGGACGTAGACGACTCGGAAGAGGCCAAGCCAGCCAATAAGGTATTCAACTTTGGATGAGAGGAGTTCGATGAAGACCGGGAGGAGGCAGAGGAAGTCCACCATGTTCAGAGGACTCAGGAGGAACTTCTTCTTGCTGGGGCAGATGGCCAGCCGGAGGAAGAATTTGAAGGAAAATAAGAGGATGAAGAAGAGCTCCAGGTAGAGGAGGGGAGTGGCCGCCTTGTGCAAAAAGATCCAGTGGTGCAGATGGGAGACAGGGGAGGTTTCATTAACGATGGCAAAAAAGCTGGTGGCATCTACATTGGCCAGGATGACGAGACCGATGTTGAGGAGCAAGGAAAAGACAGCCAAGCCCTGCAAAGAGAAAGGGAAGGCATGGTTGGACGTCAAGCCAGAGCCCTTACAAGCTCCTATCCAGACACACTTCCGTTCACCAAGTCCCTAACAAAGACACGCCTATGTATTGTCGAAGGTTTTTATGGCTTGAGTCACTGGGTTGTTGTAGGTTTTTCGGGCTATATAGCCATGTTCTAGAAGCATTCTCTACTGACATTTCACCTGCATCTATGGCAAGCATCCTCAGAGGTTGTGAGATTAGGGTTAGGGTTAGGGTTATAATTGTCTCCTGTGCTATTTTAATAATATAATATATATAATATTTATAGTATTATAACGTAATGCAATATAATAATAATAATAAAATGATATTATAATTATATGTTTATATTACATGCAATATTACTAATAATATTACAATATAATGGTGTAGTACAAAATAGTAATATTTAATACTGATATTGTACTATAGTAATAATATTATTGTCTCCTGTGCTATTCAAATAATATAATATATATATTTGTAATATTATAATGTAATGCAATATAATAATAATAAAATGATATTATAATTATATGTTTATATTACATGTAATATTACTAATAATGTTAAAATAGAATGGTATAGCAATGTTTAATGCTGATATTGTATAATGCTAATAATATAATATATTTATGTAATATATACCTGTAAGCCACTCTGAGTCCCCTTCGGGGTGAGAAGGGCAGCATATAAATGTTGTAAATAAATAAATAAAATAAATATTAGCATTAGGAGTGGGATAGAGCAGGAAGGCTGGAGAAAAACAGGCTTCAGTGTTGGAATTCTACTCCTTCCAGACTTTGGGTGCATCTACACTGCAGAATGAATGTAGTTTGACACCACTTTAACTGTCACAGCTCAATGCTTTGGAACCCTGGGAGCTGTAGCTTTGCAAGATCTGAAACTTTCTCTGTCAAAAAGGGCCGCTACCTCATCACACCGCAAATCTCCACATCCCATAGCATGGAGATAAAGTTAATCTGCATTAAATCTTCAGTGTAGGTTTTGACCTATAAAGCCCTAAACGGCTCTGGCCCAGTTTACCTGTCCGAACGGATTCTCCCCTATGAACCATCAAGGCTATTAAGATCTTCCGGGGGGGGGGGTGGGGGCTGCTCTCGGTCCCACCACCCTCGCAATCATGGTGTGGGACGAGGGACAGGGCCTTCTCAGTGGTGGCTCCCCGGCTTTGGAACTCCCTCCCACTAGAGGTTAGATCTGCCCCCTCCCTCCTGACGTTCAGGAAATCACTAAAAACCTGGCTCTGGAATGTGGCATTTGGGGACTGAACCTAGAACCTTCCCTGTGATGAATTATGATGAACTGTGACTACGAGCATGACTATGACTTTGACTGGATTGACGATTTGGCGTAGGAAACTGTAATGATGTAATGATGATGTTTTTATTGTACTGTGTTGTACTATTTTAATATGTAATGATTTGCACTTGTTGTTCTTTTATATGATTGTACTTTATATATGCTGTAAACCGACCTGAGTCCCTCGTCGAGGTTGAGAAGGCCGGTATAGAAAACCTCTAAATAAATAAATAAATAAATGACCACTTCTACTTAGGACCTCAGATGTTTTTGGCCTTCAACTCCCAGAAATCGTAACAGCTGGTAAACTGGCTGGGATTTCTGGGAGTTGTAGGCCAAAAACATCTGGGGACCCCAGGTTGAGAACCACTGCCGTAGGGCTTGCCATTGGCCATGCTGGCCAGGGCTGCTGGGACTTCTACATCAAGACATAGTAAAGGATGTCAGTGGGGATGACGATGGTGGTGGATGTTTCGGCCCAACAAAGGGTGCATCTAAAGCAGTGCTTCTCAACCTGGGGTCCCCAGATGTTTTTGGCCTACAACTCCCAGAAATCCCAGCTAGTTTTAGGATTTCTGGGAGTTGAAGGCCAAAAACATCTGGGGACCCCAGGTTGAGAACCAATGCCCTACAGGAAGCTGGACTTTCACAACAACACAAAGGTTGCACAACTCCCATCTCTGTGTCACCCAGGAAGAAAACATCAACAGATGTGGCCAGCTGTTATGCTATTTCCCCAAAAACAACTGATGTTCCTTCTTCACCTCCCCTTTCCCAAAAGCATAAATGATCACAAACCCAACTGAATCTAGTGAACTGAGCAGGAAAGAAGGAGGGAGATACTTTTGAAACCTGACTTCCGTGGAATCCGTCTCCACTAAACCCCCCAAACTCATGTGATGAGTGGATTGAATGGAACTATGATTGGGGTCCGGCTAAGGGCCTGTTGAGGTCTAGCAAGACTGAAGACACCGTCCTAAAATTGGAAATGGCATTATGGAGAAACAAAAGAGATGAAGATTTTATTAACTTTGGAATAAAAAAACTGCTGAACTGATGTTAACTAACCTGGGAACTTTTGGTGCAAACAACACATATATTTTTTTTGAGCACACAGTAATCTTGACCCGGCCTTTTAAATTGCCTTGAACAGGCAGGGTTACTTTTAATATATATCCCAGCAACCAGGCATGTAGCTGGGGGGGGGGGGGGGGGCTTGAGGGGCTTCCCCCCCCCCCCCCGAAATTCTCATGGTAGTCCACGAGAAGGCCTTACTGGTGCATTATTTAAACTGTTATGTTTATTCATATCATGATCTGATCACCATCAATATATCCCATATGCATGGGGGTATTGGGGTAATGATACAAAAGGTTTGCTAGGCTAGGCCCTCTTTCACTCAGACTCAGCCCCCCCATCAAACTCAGCCCCCGAATCAAACTCAGCCTCCTGAATCAAACTCAGCTCCCCCAAATCAAACTCAGCCTCCCCTGAATCAAACTCAGCCTCCCCCGAATCAAACTCAGCCTCCCCAAATCAAACTCAGCCTCCCCCGAATCAAACTCAGCCTCCCCCGAATCAAACTCAGCCTCCCCCGAATCAAGCTCAGCCTCCCAAATCAAACTCAGCCTCCCCCGAATCAAACTCAGCCTCCCCGAATCAAACTCAGCCTCCCCCCAATCAAATTCAGGCTCCCCCAAATCAAACTCAGGCTCCCCCAAATCAAACTCAGCCTCCCCTGAATCAAACTCAGCCTCCCCCGAATCAAACTCAGCCTCTCCCGAATCAAACTCAGCCTCCCCCGAATCAAACTCAGCCTCTCCCGAATCAAACTCAGCCTCCCCGAATCAAACTCAGCCTCCCCCGAATCAACTCTGCCTCCCAAATCAAACTCAGCCTCCCCCGAATCAAACTCAGCCTCCCCGAATCAAACTCAGCCTCCCCCCAATCAAATTCAGGCTCCCCCAAATCAAACTCAGGCTCCCCCAAATCAAACTCAGCCTCCCCGAATCAAACTCTCAGCCTCCCCCGAATCAAACTCAGCCCCTCCCGAATCAAACTCAGCCTCCCCCGAATCAAACTCAGCCTCTCCCGAATCAAACTCAGCCTCCCCCGAATCAAGCTCAGCCTCCCCTGAATCAAACTCAGCCTCCCCCGAATCAAACTCAGCCTCCCCTGAATCAAACTCAGCCTCCCCCGAATCAAGCTCAGCCTCCCAAATCAAACTCAGCCTCCCCCGAATCAAACTCAGCCTCCCCCGAATCAAACTCAGCCTCCCCCGAATCAAACTCAGCCTCCCCCGAATCAAACTCAGCCTCCCCCGAATCAAACTCAGCCTCCCCCGAATCAAGCTCAGCCTCCCAAATCAAACTCAGCCTCCCCCGAATCAAACTCAGCCTCCCCCGAATCAAACTCAGCCTCCCCCGAATCAAGCTCAGCCTCCCAAATCAAACTCAGCCTCCCCCGAATCAAACTCAGCCTCCCCTGAATCAAACTCAGCCTCCCCCGAATCAAACTCAGCCTCCCCCGAATCAAACTCAGCCTCCCCCGAATCAAGCTCAGCCTCCCAAATCAAACTCAGCCTCCCCCGAATCAAACTCAGCCTCCCCTGAATCAAACTCAGCCTCCCCCAAATCAAACTCAGCCTCCCCTGAATCAAACTCAGCCCCCCAATCAAACTCAGCATCAAACTCAGCCTCCCCCGAATCAAACTCAGCCTCCCCCGAATCAAACTCAGCCTCCCCCGAATCAAACTCAGCCTCCCCCGAATCAAGCTCAGCCTCCCAAATCAAACTCAGCCTCCCCCGAATCAAACTCAGCCTCCCCCGAATCAAACTCAGCCTCCCCCGAATCAAACTCAGCCTCCCCCGAATCAAACTCAGCCTCCCCCGAATCAAGCTCAGCCTCCCAAATCAAACTCAGCCTCCCCCGAATCAAACTCAGCCTCCCCCCCCCCCCAATCAAAATCCTGGCTACAGGCCTGGTTATGGCGACAATTTTTATGCTTATATTGTTTTGCTAATCTTATGTGTATGTTGTTTACTCTGTATGGTATTGATGATGTTACTTGGAAACCACTCTCGGGGAGATGGAGCAGTATATAAAAATGTTTTATTATTATTTATTATTTACATAGTCCGAAACAATGACTCCTTACATTAAGGAAGTAAACAATATCTGTTTTATGTATTGTCGAAGGCTTTCATGGCTGGAATCACTAAGTTCTTGTGGGTTTTCTCGGGCTATAGGGCCATGCTCTAGAGGCATTTCTCCTGACGTTTCGCCTGCATCTATGGCAAGCATCCTCAGAGGTAGTTTTGGAATTGATGGAACTTCAGCAAGTCAGAGGTGAATGCCAAGTTGTCAGAACAATCAAGAAACAACAACAGCAAAAAGTTCTACATAAGGAGACCCTTTTCTCTTCCAAATGTGTGCCATATCTGCAAGGAATGCAGGATCTGAATATCCGCTGCCTCCTTCCAAGAAGCTGAGAGATGGAAAGAGGAAGAGACGGTCAGTAAGTGAGTGAATGAATGTGAGTGAATGGTATGTGTTCCCCCTTCTGTCTGCATAATCAATATAGCTATTAGAAATGCAGTACTGAGTCTGTAGGCCCTTCCAGACAGGCCCTCCTCTATAACAGGATCTGATCCTGGGTTTTCTGTTTATCCCTGATTATCTAGCAGTGCGGACTCATATAATCCAGTTTAAAGCAGAAAACCTGGGATCACATCCTGGGATATAGGGAACGTCCCACTGAAAATGGATTAAAGAACTTTTTTTTTCAAGTTCAAAAAGTATTCATGAAATCAGGGCCCTTCCACACGGCCATATAACCCAGAATGTCAACGCAGAAAATCTCACAATTTCTGCTTTGAACTGGGTTATCTGAGTCCACACTGCCATATATTCCAGTTCAAAGCAGATACTATGGGATTCTCTGCCTTGATATTCTGGATTAGATGGCTATGTGGAAGAGCCCTCCTTTCAGGCCCTGTCTTTGAAGATGGAAGCAGAGCAAAACCTACCATCGCCCATCGGGAAGAGTGGGGCTTCTCCAGGAGGGTCCATATTTGGAATTTCCGGTGGGTCATTCCCTCCACTTGGCTCGTTCCCTCCACTTGGCTCAGAAGACCCTGGCCATCACCAGCTTCCTCTGCATCCCCAAAGTCCTCACCCCATCCTTCTAGTGGGTCCTCCGTCTTGCTGAGCCTCATCCAGCAACAGTGGGGCAGCTGGGAGACTGTGATTTGCCAGAAGGCCAGTTCCTCCTCCAAGGCGGACCTGCAGATATCTGCCGGGCAGTGGAGGTGCCTGGTCCGGCAGTAGCTCAGCACCTGGCGGAAGAGCCGGGGGCTTCGGTCAAAGAAGAACTCCTTGGCGCTGGGGTCGTAGTCAAAGGCTGTGGAGGCCTCGGCTTCGGTGAGGCTGTGCAGCTTGGTCCTGGGGAAGGCCCTCAAGGTGCTGCGGGAGGTCTCGAAGCGGACTCCTCCGACGTTCAGGACCATCGTTTCTGGAGGATCCACCATCTTGGACAACCCACCAGATGTCCTCAGATCACCTGGAAACACAGTGGCAGCTGGTCAAGCCATTCCTTTGCCTTAACTCTCATTTCGAACCCAACTAGGCCTGTAGCAAGGGGGGGGGGGGGTTAGGGGTTCAACCCCCCCCCCCCAAAATGTTTCAGATTTTTTTAAAAACCTGGTTTACTCATGAATTTTAACTGGTTAACCAAATCCCCATGCTGCTAAGTCTATGAGATGCAAAAACTTAAGAGTCCCTCCAGAACTGCAAGCACCATCTCAGGCAAATATTGACAATTTATTCACACTGTTTGGAACACGCCTACCTGCGTGACCGCATCTCTGTGTATGAACCCACACGATCTCTTTGTTCATCTGAAGAGGCCCTACTCTTGATCCCACCTGCATCGCAAGTGCAATTGGCGGGGACGAGGGATAGGGCTTTCTCGGTGGTGGCCCCTCGACTCTGGAACTCTCTCCCTAAGGACATCAGGCAAGCCCCAGCCAGGATGTCTGCACGCCCCACTCCCCTCCAAACACCTTCCCTTTTCACCTGGTCATGCCCAGCACTTTTTAATTTTAATTATTACATTTGGCCCTGCCACAGATTTTAATTGCATCATGGTGTGTTGTTAATGTTATTGCCTTGTTTTTGAGTTATTTTGCTGTATTGTTGTTGTTGTTTTTACTGTTGTATTTGGGCTCGGCCTCTTGTAAGCCGCACCGAGTCCTCCAGGAGATGGTGGCGGGGTACAAATAAAGGATTATTATTATTACTATTATTATTATTATTATTATTATTACTGTCATTGTGGGATGTGTGTGTTGAATGTTCTCATTAAGGAGGCCAGACTTGGTGGAGGTGGTTGACAGGGGCGGAGCTGCAGGCTATTGAAGGCTGCTCTGCCCCCTGCTCTGCTCTTGCTTCAGTGTGAGCTAGGAGGCAGGTTTCAACCCCCCCCTGTGAAATTTTCAACCCCCCCCCCCGAAATTTCAACCCCTCCCGAATTTTTTTTCTGGCTACGGCCCTGAACCCAACCATTCAAGAACTATGCTGGGAGTGGAGAAAGCAGAGCTGATAGGTCGCATTATTACCCTGCTTTATCTTCAGGAGAGATAAAGCGGGATAATAATAATAATAATAATAATAATAATAATAATAATAATAAGTCTTTCATGTGTTTCCAAAGTATGATAACCCTCCCACAAAGGTTTTCTTGGCAAAGTGTCTTCAGATAAAGCTTGTCACCATTGGCTGTGCTGAAGCTGAGAGATAGCACGATTTTTGGGTTATAGAATCATAGAATCATAGAATCAAAGAGTTGGAAGAGACCTCATGGGCCATCATCCAGTCCAACCCCCTGCCAAGAAGCAGGAATTTGCATTCAAATCACCCCTGACAGATGGCCATCCAGCCTCTGTTTAAAAGCTTCCAAAGAAGGAGCCTCCACCACACTCCGGGGCAGAGAGTTCCACTGCTGAACGGCTCTCACAGTCAGGAAGTTCTTCCTCATGTTCAGGTGGAATCTCCTCTCTTGTAGTTTGAAGCCATTGTTCCTTGCGTCCTAGTCTCCAAGGAAGCAGAAAGGAAGCTTGCTCCCTCCTCCTCTCTGTGGCTTCCTCTCACATATTTATACATGGCTATCATAGAATCATAGAATCAAAGAGTTGGAAGAGACCTCATGGGCCATCCAGTCCAACCCCATTCTGCCAAGAAGCAGGAATGTTGCATTCAAATCACCCCTGACAGATGGCCATCCAGCCTCTGTTTAAAAGCTTCCAAAGAAGGAGCCTCCACCACACTCCAGGGCAGAGAGTTCCACTGCTGAACGGCTCTCACAGTCAGGAAGTTCTTCCTCGTGTTCAGATGGAATCTCCTCTCTTGTAGTTTGAAGCCATTGTTCCGCGTCCTAGTCTCCAAGGAAGCAGTAAACAAGCTTGCTCCCTCCTCCCTGTGGCTTCCTCTCACATATTTATACATGGCTAACATGTCTCCTCTCAGCCTTCTCTTCTTCAGGCTAAACATGCCCAGCTCCTTAAGCCGCTCCTCATAGGGCTTGTTCTCCAGACCCTTGATCATTTTAGTCCCTCCTCTGGACACATTCCAGCTTGTCAATATCTCTCTTGAATTGTGGTGCCCAGAATTGGACACAATATTCCAGGTAAAGTGGTCTAACCAAAGCGGAATAGAGCATGGGGAGCATGACTTCCCTAGATCTAGACACTAGTCTCCTCTTGATGCAGGCCAAAATCCCATTGGCTTTTTTTGCCGCCACATCACATTGTTGGCTCATGTTTAACTTGTTGTCCACGAGGACTCCAAGATCTTTTTCACTTTATCAATGTCACCTCCTCATTGGTTCTATCATCAAAATCTGGGGAAAGTTTATTGAACTATGTCTTTGGAGGACATCCTGCTATAGCACATTTTGTTGTAGTTTTTCAATAAATAAAGATCTCATCGAGTCTCAACCAATTCAACCACAAAAATGAAGTTTCTGGAGTATGACAACTTCCAAAGTAAGGACCACATAATTAAACAGGAATAACTCATTCAAATGGAACATTTTTCAAATTGTAATACATGCCTAAAGCACCCAATGGGCTTCCAAGGCTGAACCATGGTCTTCCCAGCTTTATCTACACTGGCCAATGAATGTGGTTTGACCTGCATATGGTCAGGGTTAGACTCACATAATGTAGTTTGAATGGCCCCAGAGTCCTAGTATGACACTGAAAATCGCTACACAATGTTATCTCTCATTTTCTTAGCAAGATGTCATCAGAAATGGTTGGCAGTGGCCTTCTTCTGAGGCTGAGTGGAGGGTCACTTTCTAGAATGACTGGATGGGTTTCCATGGGTCCGAATCCAACTCTCTACCCATTGCACTATGCTGGCTCTCTCTCTCTAGTGCAGTGGTTCTCAACCTGGGGGTCGGGACCCCTGAAGGGGTCGCGAGGGGGTGTCTGAGGGGTCGCTAAAGACCATCACAGACAGTATTTTCTGTTGGTCATGGGAGTTCTGTGGGAAGTTTGGCCTAATTCTATCGTTGGTGGGCTTCAGAATGCTCTTTGGTACTAGGTGAACTATAAATCCCAGCAATTACAACTCCCCAATGTCAAGGTCTATTTTCCCCGAACTCCACCAGTGTTCACATTTGGGCATATTGAATATTCGTGCCAAGTTTGATCCAGATCCATCATTGTTTGAGTCCACAGTGCTCTCTGGATGTAGGTGAACTACAACTCTAAAACCCAAGGTCAATGTCCACCAAACCCTTCCAGTATTTTCTGTTGGTCATGGGAGTTCTGTGTGCCAAGTTTGGTTCACGTCCATTGTTGGTGTAGTTCATAATGCTCTTTGAATGTAGGTGAACTATAAATCCCAGCAACTACAACTCCCCAATGTCAAGGTCTATTTTCCCCGAACTTCACCAGTGTTCACATTTGGGCATATTGAATATTCATGCCAAGTTTGATCAAGATCCATCATTGTTTGAGTCCACAGTGCTCTCTGGATGTAGGTGAACTACAACTCTAAAACCCAAGGTAAATGCCCACCAAACCCTTCCAGTATTTTCTGTTGGTCATGGGAGTTCTGTGTGCCAAGTTTGGTTCATGTCCATTGTTGGTGTAGTTCAGAATGCTCTTTGAATGTAGGTGAACTATAAATCCCAGCAACTTCCAAATGTCAAGGTTCTCAACCTGGGGGTCGGGACCCCTGAAGGGGTCGCGAGGGGGTGTCTGAGGGGTCGCTAAAGACCATTACAGACAGTATTTTCTGTTGGTCATGGGAGTTCTGTGGGAAGTTTGGCCTAATTGTATCGTTGGTGGGCTTCAGAATGCTCTTTGGTAGTAGGTGAACTATAAATCCCAGCAACTACAACTCCCCAATGCCAAGGTCTATTTTCCCCAAACTTCACCAGTGTTCACATTTGGGCATATTGAATATTCGTGCCAAGTTTGGCCCAGATCCATCATTGTTTGAGTCCACAGTGCTCTCTGGATGTAGGTGAACTACAACTCTAAAACCCAAGGTCAATGCCCACCAAACCCTTCCAGTATTTTCTGTTGGTCATGGGAGTTCTGTGTGCCAAGTTTGGTTCAAGTCCATTGTTGGTGTAGTTCAGAATGCTCTTTGAATGTAGGTGAACTATAAATCCCAGCAACTACAACAGTCAGTGGTTCTCAACCTGGGGGTCGGGACCCCTGAAGGGGTCACGAGGGGGTGTCAGAGGGGTCGCCAAAGACCATCACAGACAGTATTTTCTGTTGGTCATGGGAGTTCTGTGGGAAGTTTTGCCCAATTCTATCATTGATGGGATTCAAGGGAAAAAAAAAAAAAAAAAAAAAAAAAAAAAAAAAAAAAAAAAAAAAAAAAAAACAAAAAAAAAAAAAAAAAAAAAAAAAAAAAAAAAAAAAAAAAAAAAAAAAAAAAAAAAAAAAAAAAAAAAAAAAAAAAAAAAAAAAAAAAAAAAAAAAAAAAAAAACCTAATTCTATTGTTGGTGGGCTTCAGAATGCTCTTTGGTAGTAGGTGAACGATAAATCCCAGCAACTACAACTCCCCAATGCCAAGGTCTATTTCCCCCAAACTTCACCAGTGTACATATTTGGGCATATTGAGTATTTGTGCCAAGTTTGGTACAGAACCATCATTGTTTGAGCCCACAGTGCTCTCTCTGGATATAGCTGAACTACAACTCCCAAACTCAAGGTCAATGCCCACCAAACCCCATCCTCCAACCAATCCTCCCATCCCAACCCCACCAGTATTCAAATTTGGGCATATTGGGTATTTGTGCCAAATTTGGTCCAGTGAATGAGAATACATCCTGCATATCAGATATTTACATAACGATTCATGATGTTGTTGTTGTTGTTCGTTTGTTCAGTCGTCTCCGACTCTTTGTGACCTCATGGACCAGTCCACGCCAGAGCTCCCTGTCGGCCGTCACCACCCCCAGCTCCTTCAAGGTCAGTCCAGTCTCATCAAGGATGCCATCCATCCACCTTGCCCTTGGTCAGCCCCTCTTCCTTTTCCTCTTCCTCTTCCGATTCATAAGAGTAGCAAAATTACAATTATGAAGTAGCAACGAAAATAATTTAATGGCTGGGGGTCACCACAACATGAGGACCTGTATTAAGGGGTCGTGGCATTAGGAACGTTGAGAACCACTGCTCTAGTGCCTATGAAGGCAAACATTCCCAAACAAAACTCTGGTAGAGAAGCTGGACCCAGTCCTCCAGTCCTTAGAGAACGTGACCTCTCTTGTCCTTCATCAATAAGCATATTGCCATCCTTTCTTCCCTCGATCCCTCCCTGACCCCCTGGTAAACATCGGTTCCCACCTTGCCCTGTCTGTCTCCTACCTGTGAAGGGAGTATTCAGGGCTCAATTCCTACCCAAAACGCAGCCCCTCCTGAGAAGCGTCCCAGAGCAATTGTGTGGATCATAACTTCTCCGCAGCCTTTGAGGCGTGAGCCGTGGGTGGCCGGAGAGTGGGAAAAGAGGGGAGAAAGAGGAGGCAAACAAGGGATGAAGCAAGTTGCAGGAAAACAGGATGTTCGGTGGCCCAGCTCCAAGGCTGGCGTGGTGGGACGCCAGAAAACAAAGCCAGCCAGCCCAACAAAGAAGCCCTTGGAGCTGCACCTCCTCCCATTGCTTTCTCTCTCTTTCCTATCAGCAACTGCTTCAAGTGGATAATTTTTTGGAAAAAAAGCAATTTTTATGAAAAAGCAAGTCAACAACCCCCCCCCCCCCCGCCGTTTCACAAAGAGACCTGGTTGTCTTGGATGTCCTGCAGAGTCTAAGCTCTCTTGGCTCCATTCGGAGTGGTTGTGTAACAAGAGCATAAACCCACATAAAACTGAGAACAAATTGTTTCTCTCCCCCCCCCCCCCCCCTATTTTGCTAGAGCCAAAGCTTTCCTCTGCTTCCCCTCCCACTTCTTCCAAAAATGATTAATTCCACCTTTCATCATGCCTGCTTTCTACAGGCCAATGGGACTGAATCCTAGTTGGAGTAGGCTCATTGAATCAACGGAATTTGCCTCCAGATTGAGTGACAAATTAACAACTGATTGGATTGACTTCAGTTGGGAGTTACAATCCTATTGTAAGCTCCAACTAAATTAGACTGGAGCTATTGACTCAATGGACTTAGCTCCATATTGATTCATCCATCAACAATCTGCTGAATGGGTCTACATTGGTTGGGAGTAACAACCTGATTCTAAGCTCCAACGAGACCCATTGAATGCAAGGGATTTATTTCCATGTTGACTTGCTAGCTAACAGTTGATTGACTGGGTCTACTTCAGTTAGGAGTTACAACCTTATTATTGCAAGCTCCAACTAGGCTAGATTGGAGCTATTAAATCAATGGACTTGACTTCGTGTTGACTCCTCCATCAACAGTTTGCTGAATGGGTCTACACTGGTTGGGAGTAACAACCTGATTGTAAGCCAACTAGACCACAGTAGGTCCATTAAGTGGAAGGGATTTACTTCCATGTTGACTTGCCACTCAACAGTTGAGTGAATGTGTCTATTTCAGTTGGGAGTGACAACCTTATTATTGTAAGCTCCAACTAGGCTAGATTGGAGCTATTGAATCCATGGATTTAACTCCATGTTGACTCCTCCATCAAGAGTTTTCTGAATGGGTCTACATTTGTTGTGAGTAACAACCTGATTGTAAGCTCTAACTAGACTACAGTAGGTCCATTGAATGGAAGGGATTTAATTTCATGTTGACTTGCCACTCAACAGTTGATTGAATGGGTCTACTTCACCTGGGAATGACAACCTTATTATTGTAGGTTCCAACTATACTGGAGTGGAGCTATTGAATCCATGGATTTAACTCCATGTTGACTCCTCCATCAAGAGTTTTCTGAATGGGTCTACATTTGTTGTGAGTAACAACCTGATTGTAAGCTCCAACTAGACTACAGTAGGTCCATTGAATGGAAGGGATTTAATTTCATGTTGACTTGCCACTCAACAGTTGATTGAATGGGTCTACTTCAGCTGGGAATGACAACCTTATTACTGTAAGCTCCAACTAGAGTAGACCAGACCAGTTGAACCAAAGGGATTTACCTCCATGTTGACTGATCAGTTGACATTTTTTTCAAAGGGTCTACCATGGTTGGGAGTTACATACCTATTGAGAAGCTCCTACAAGAGTACCAGATCTTCTCAATCACATGTTGACTCATTAGTCCTTTTATTCATCGGATGTACTCTGGTTGAGTGTGTCCAACAGGATTGAGACCATTGACAAATAACCCAACAATGGTCATGGCTGCCATTACCTCTGTCCTTTTGGAAGGACTCTGCTGTTGGTGAAAGTGCACCCAATGAGCCATGTGTAACTTCTGTTGAAGAATGACCTGGAGAACTTAGAAAGGACATGTTTTCTCAGATGTGGGTAGGTGTAATGTCAGGTATTAGGGTTCCTATTATACTTGAAGATGATGTCTTTCAATGTAAGTCTGGCTGAGCTCTAGAATCTCATTCTCTCTAAGTCTGTGCTATGCCACACGTCTATTGGGAGGAAGACGTAGTAAAGGAGGGAGTCCTTCACATACATCTTGAACTCATCAGAGGATATAACTAATGCATGTCATGGAAACCTGGACTTCAGTGGCCTTTGGACAATAAGCCCTGAAAGACTGATATGTGAAACAGAGAGCAGACCTTTGCAAGGAGCAAGAATGTTTATTTGAAAAAGTGCAACCCAAAAGTACAGGCATATAATTCATTTTGGAATAAAGTGCTGCATGAAAGCAAAATATGACATATTATATAGTCAGTCTTCGACATTTGCTGGAGTTAGGGTAAAAGGCCCACTACGAATATGAAAAGCCAGAAATAAGACGTGTGTATGAGACCAGAGCTTCCAAAACACCAGGCTCTCCCACCCAGATTTGCAATTGATCCTAGGATTCATAGCCCATAGTACTATATTTGCTCGAGTATAATGCACCATCAAATCTAAAGCATGCCTCAGTTTTGGCTATATAATTTAGCTGGAAAAGGTGTGCATTAGACTCAAGTAAATATGGTATAATACTGCTATTAGCATATTAAAATACCAGATGTTTGGTTGACCAGATGAACAGACTGCTACTAGGAGTAGCAAAACTTTGCACTTAAAACTACTTTAACAGGACACTGCAATTATTAGCAGTTCGAATCTAATACAAATCTGAATTTTGGCTATGTAATTTAGCCAGAAAAGGTGCACATAAGACACGAGTAAATATGGTAACTTCCCAGCTGTGGGTATATATCAGCCTCATAAATTTTGTTTTGCGGTATGGATCATCCACTTATTTTGGGATCCCTTTGGTATACAAAGCCTAGGAAGTTGTGTTGATCCACTGGAGGAAACCCATAACCCACAGCAAGGCGATATCTTTATTAGGACCAACTCAAATATCTTATATCTGTAGTCTAGGCTGCCGTAGTTCAGAGTGCAATGAGTAAAGCTCAGGGGTGATGGATACTGAGGTGCTGAATATTACAGGCTTCTAGAACAAGAATCACCAGGAGAACATCAACCTCTTAGAAGGTGTCTCTCCACAAGTGGCTTTGTATATGTCCTGAAGTGTTGTTCTGCAAAAGAAGACGCTTGTAAACATGAGTTGACCTGGCAATACCAACTTGGGAGTCAGTTTCCGGAATGGTGTATGTGAGATCTTTGGGGGATTGTTGCCTCTTCCCGACCAATGGCTGGAACTTTCCTGGAGGACCTCAATGCTGGTGGTGTTTTCTTCATCCGTTTCACCTTCTCCTTGACAACCGCAGCATCATAACAATCCTTGAACTTGATGTAGAAGAGGGCGATGGGGACGGCGATGGTGAGGATGCCGCTGACAGCCGTACAGGTCCCAATTATTCGGCTGCCTGTCGAATAAGGGTACATATCTCCATAGCCCACAGTGGTCAAGGTGATGGCTGCCCACCAGAAGGAGCTGAAAAGGTTGTCAAAAAAATTCTCAGGCGACGCCTGTAGAAACTCTGCATAAAAAACGAGGATCCCAAAGAAAATAATTTCCAATACAAAGACCATCAGGAGGATGAGAGCCTCTCTCAGGAGGCTTCTGGAAGTGTAGGACAGGACCTTGAACATCATTGGGGTCTCCAGAAGCTTCAGCATCTTCAAAAGTTTGGGGAAGTAGAGAATGCGGAGAAAGCTACTCCAGTACATGGAGCGGCTGCTTGTTACTCGAGATATAATCTCAATGTAGGCAGGAAACAAAGAGAGGAAATCAGCAATGTTAAGAGGGTTCATCAGGAATTTCTTCTTGTTTGGACAGAATGTGGCTCGTATGGTGAACTCAAGAGTGAACCAGAGGACACAAGAGAGTTCCAGGTAGAAGTAAGGACGAAATATCTGTTTGGGGGAATCGTTGGGGTGAGGGAGTTTCTTGGTTTCTTCATAGTGATAGATCATACCAATGTCAGAGGCGATCAACAGCGCCAGGATGCAGATGCTGATGTTGAAGAGCAGGCAAATGGCAGCCAAGCACTGCAGGGAGAGAAGAAGTCCAGCCATTATCATCCATATCCTCATGTACCATCATATATCAAGGTAGAAAGCTCCTTGGCCATAGATGAGATTGCTCCTCAATAAGGTATTGCTCCATCTATCTTCCTCACATATTTCATTTATGAAGGTTCTGGAGATGATTGATGTTGAGGATAGGGCTGTATGCTTTTGTTTTAGCATAGGATCAAAAATCATGAAACATTTAGGATCGTGTTTGGTGGACCATCTCAACTCAATTTGGGGATGAGGAATTGAAGGATTTCTGGTAGGAAATTGTGGTGATAGGGTGTTGGAGATGTATATCATCTTCACCACTACTATGACCATCACAATAATCATGATCATGACCATGATCATCCTACCCTGCTCTTTAACTAGGAATATCTTTCTGAAATTTGGTTGGTTCTTCCTAAAAGAGAGGAGACATATTGAATCAACTTTTGGTGTGGGAAGTGAATATTTCCTGGATATTGTGATGGAAATAGAAATATTGAAGTGATATGGCACCATGAAGAGAGAAGCTGAGGCCCCTTCTTTGATCTCAGATTATCTGTTTATCCCGGATTATACGGCAGTGGAGACTCATATAATCCAGTTCAAAGCAGATAACCTGGGATATAATGACTGTGCAGAAGTCCACCGAAGAGTGGCATGAAACCCAATCACAAGTAAACATTGACCTGGGTCCTTTCTCACAACATCTGCAGAAGATACAGGTTCCTCCTGCCTGTTCCTCAAGCTTCACCTTTCTGCATTGAACACTCTAGATTGGTTACCTTGGTGCTGAAGCTGGAATGGGGTTTTTCAAAGAGAGCCCAGATTTTGGGCTGCCAGAAAATATTCAAAGATATTAAAAATATTCAGGAAAAAAAACTTCCGTGCTTCTCTCTGAGCTCCCTCTTTCAACATTCCCCCCTCTTCCTGTGTTATCTCCCTTCTCGTAAAAGTCCTTTTGAACTCTTACCTACTATTTTCTCAATTTCCTCTCTGAAACTGCCTCTCCTGCTGTGCTGTCAGGCTTTTGTTTTGCTTATCAAAAGGCTAGCAGAGAGAGACATAAGAGAGTGAAAACTTCATTTACCCCTCCCTCCAATTCTCAATTCTGCAATGTAAAAATAACCTCTCTCCATATGTTGTGAGTTTTTTGGGTTGAACTCCTGAAATTACAAATACATACATTACTTTTAAAAATGGGGAAGGACATCTTTCTGCATCAAATGCTCTGGATGGGTTACCTTGGCACTGAAGCTGGAACGGGGTTTTTCAAGGAGAGCCCAGATTTTGGGCTGCCAGCGAGCCCTGCAGCTGTTCCTATTCCCTTCGGCTTGTTCTAAGAAGCCCTGCATATCCTCCTCATCTTCATCCAAAACTATGGGCTCATCTGTGTTCTTTAGGGCTTGCTCACAACAAGGAGCAAAGGCAGCCCCTTGGATGCCCCAAAAGGCCATCTCCTCCTCCAAGACCGACTCGCAGACCTCTCTAGTGCAATGGAAGTGCTTGGTGCGGTAATAGTTCAGCACCTCGTCGAAGAGGTCAGCATTTCGGTCAAAGAAGAACTCCTTGCGATTGGGGTCATAGTCCAAAGAGGAGAAGGCCTGTGGCTCCGTCAGTTGGCCGAGTTTGGTGCCTGGAAAAGCCTGGAGAGTGGACAGATATGTTTGGTAGCGGATGCCTCCGATATTCAAGGTGACTTTCTCCTGAGCGGGCTTCATCTTCGACGTCTCTTGTATTTGCCTGCAGAAAAAGAGAAGCATGAAAAATGCGGTCTTTATATCTTCTGGAGATTTAAGTTTGCAAAGGTGTCCCTTGAATTAGGGGAAAAAATCCTCTATATCTGGTTTCAAACATTGCATATTGAAGCTCTGAATGAATGAAGCTATGTATCCTGCCCCATCTCTCAAAGGGACTTTAATATAAATAAATGTTCTGTCCCTGGTTTGAAAGTTTTATTCCGTTTAATTGTGCAAAACTTACATTGAAAGTAGTTTTTCTATTCCAGAAACTTTGTTTTTGAGGCTACCACAAACTAGGTTGAATTGGTCGACACTCAATTTATTTATTTTATTATTTACAGTATTTATATTCTGCCCTTCTCACCCCACAGGGGACTCAGAGTGGATTACAATGCAAATATGCATGGCAAATATTCAATGCCATAGACACACAACATATATAGACAGACATACAGAGGCTATTTAACTTTCCAGCTTCATGAGGGTATGCTTTTTGAATTCTGGCCACTGGGGGAGCTGTTGCTTCACCATCCACTTGTGACACCGATGGAGTACTTCCTCATTCTTTTGCACGCTGTTGGAGAGTTTTTATGGCGTTGTAAATTAGTTAAATTAGCCTCTCCGCATAAGTGGTACCTAAATTTCCTACTTGACAGATGCAACTGTCTTTCGGACTGCAAAGGTTGACAGCAAGCTACACAAAGATTGGAAGCTCACTCCGACCCGGACTAGCTTTGAACTCATGACCTTTCATGACTTGCAGCCAGCTGCGCCACAGTCCCAGTACAATGATGAGACATCCATTGGAAAACTAGAGCAAAATGTCCTATTACAGGATGTCCTGCACAAACAAAGATTTGGCAGTTTAATCAACTTTTTCCCTATGATAGAACCAATTAGGAAATGACATGTATAACTCAGGAACAAAAATTGTGTTATATAGTGTAATAGTAGTGATTTTTGTGTGGAATTATGGAAATATGATCTCCTTAATGTTTCAAGGCTTCTATATTTTTGCACCAACTTGTGCAAATATTTGTGCTACCTTTCCATGCTCAGCTGAGGGCCCTTCCATGCTATACATTTGTATGAATCAGATGACACTTGAACTGCTGTGGCTGCATCCTGTGGAAACCTGGGATTGGTAGTTTTCTGGGGCTTTGGATTTTTCTGAATAGGGAACTCCTCGCTATACACTGCAAATTCCAGAATCCCATGCAGTGTTGAGACGGCCCTATCTATCTATATATAAATGCTCTGTGCATAATGAGTACCTTAAAAACAAAAGAACCAATGAACGAAATCACACCAAATTTGGCAACAAAACGTCTCACAACACAAGGAGTGACCATCACTCAAAAATTATGATTTTGTCATTTGGGAGTTGTAGTTGCTGGGATTTATAGTTCACCTACAATCAAATAGCATTCTGAACTCCACCAACGATGGAATTGAACCAAACTTGGCACACAGGACTCCCATGAGCAACAGAAAACATTAGAAGGGTTTGGTGGGCATTGACCTTGAGTTTGGGAGTTGTAGTTCACCTACATCCAGAGAGCAAAGAAGGTCAATTATATGTTGCATGTTCCAGAGTAGGCAAACCACATCAACAATGACAAAGAAACAAGAAGAAATACTGTTTACCCACAAGCATAAATAAATTACATATATTAGAAACAAACACTTTCTCATTACTTTATTTTCCAGATAACTAGACAGGGCCACAGCAACGTGTGGCAGGGGACAGCTAGTCCTTCAATATGAGAACTGCATATTTTGCATTATTGAAAGAAGATTTCATTTCCACATGATATACCGCTTCCTCTCAAATGGAGAGTTGCTGAGATCCAGAAAAATAAATACTTGTGTTGTGTAAACATAGAGTAAAACAACAAAGCAAAACTAGATCATGGTTCACTACTTTGCAACAATGACCCCTATCATCATCATCATCATCATCATCATCATCATCATCATCATCATCATCATCATCGTTTATACCCCTCTTTTTCTTTGCACAAGGAAACTCAAAGCGGCAATGTATGCATTATTAGTATTAGAATGCATTATTATTATTATTATTATTATTATTATGTTTATTATGTTTATTATGTTTATTATGTTTATTATGTTTATTTATACCTTGTTTTCTCTCCACAAGGAAACTCAAAATGGCTATGTATTCATTATTAGAATGCATTATTATTATTATTATTATTATTATTATTATTATTATTATTATGTTTGTGTTTGTTTATGTTTATTTATACCTTGCTTTTTCTCTCCACAAGGAAACTGAAAGTACCTATGTATTCATTATTAGCATTAGAACATATGCTGCTGCTAATGAAGTGGCTATGTATCTAATATTAGTATAATAATAATCATAATAATAATAATGTGTTGTTGAAGGCTTTCATGGCTGGAATCACTGGGTTGCTGTGAGCTTTCTGGGCTGTTTGGCAATGTTTCAGCAGCATTCTCTCCTGACATTTCACTTGCATTTATGGCAGGCATCCTCAGAGGTTGTGAAGTCTGTTGGGAACTAGACAAGTGAGGTTTACATATCTGTGGAATGATGTCCAGGGTGGGAGAAAAAACTCTTATCTGCTTGAGGCAATTGTGAATGTTGCCACTGGCCACCTTGATTAGCACTGAATGGTCTTGCATCTTCAAAGCCTGGCTTCTTCCTGCCTGTGAGAACCTCTTTGTTGGGAGCTGTTAGCTGGCCCTGTCTGGAATTCCCTTGGTTTTTGAGTGTTGCTCTTTATTTACTGACCTGATTCTAGAGGTTTTTTAATACTGGTAGCCAGATTTTGTTCATTTTAATGGAATGTATTTATTATTATTATTATTATTATTATTATTATTATTATATTTATGCCCTGATTTTTCTCTCCACAAGGAGACTCAAATTGGCTATGTATCCATTATTATTATTAAAATGTATTAATAATAATAATAATAATGTTTATTTATACCCTGCTTTTTCCCCACAAGGAGACTCAGAGCAGCTATGTATTCATTATTATTATTATTATTATTATTATTATTATTATTATTATTATTATGTTTATGTTTATTTATACCCAACTCTTTCTCTCCACCAGGAGACTCAAAGCAGCTATGTTTTCATTATTATTATTATTATTATTATTATTATTATTATTATTATTATTATGTTTTATTTATACCCAACTGTTTCTCTCCACCAGGAGACTCAAAGCAGCTAAATCTACCAGCAACCTGGCTAACAACAACAACAACAACAACACCAACAACATGAAAATTGTGTAGCTCTTTGAGAAGACAGACTGCAAAAGCACCAAGCAAACAGGGTCCTTTCCAACGAGAGAATAATGGAATTCAGATCAACTCCTCATTGAAGCAGTGCCATTCTGGTTCAATGTAGAGTGCATAGATTGCATGCTTTTGCTCCTGTTATGATGTTGGGACTGGTTTATGCGCTGGACAGCACTACATCTTCCTTCCTTTTTCCTCCTTCTAAAGTAGCAGGACTCTTCCCAGGTGCAACCCAGTTTATGACTTTGATCCTTACCTTGAATTTGGTGGATGGGTCAGCTCTTCTCGAAGCTGCAGCCGGCCAGAGGGAAAGCAAGCGAGAAAGAGGAGAAAGGGGCTGCTCCGCTGCAGTCAAAATCCCAGCCCATCGCTGGAGGATGCCAGAAAACACAGCTAGCTTCATCAAACAGAAGAAGCCACAGGAATGCTGCCTGGATCCTTCCTTCGTTGCTTTGCTCCTATTTTCCTGGGAACTTCATTGGGACAAGGCAAAGAAAAGGCCTCCGGACAGCATATTCTGTCCTTCTGCCGAGCCACCTTTTCCTTTGTCCTGGGACATTCCTGCTTTTGGACACACATTCACAAGTTGCTGGCACAAAGTTGTGCCAGAATTCACCCAGAAGGAAAACAAAGGGGAATTCATCTTGCTTCATTCTTCCAGAGCCATCTTTTTCTGGGAACAGCCCGATATTTTGTGTTTTCTGGGAAGATTATTTCAGCCAGCTGTCAAATCAAAAGCATTGCAAGATGGTGAAGCCAGGACAGTTCAAATGCAACAACACTGCTATAAAGCATGCCTTTTTGGGTGAATTTTAGGGAGGTGGGATTGTTATTATTGTTATTACTTCACTTAATAATAATAATAATAATAATAATAATAATAATAATAATTGAGATTATTGTCATGCTTGGTCCTGAAAAGGTCAGTTGGTTGTTTTGCTTGCTTGCTTGCATGTTGCAAGTCACTTCTGGTAGCTTCTGGAGTGAGAGAATCAGCCGTCTACGAAGACGTTGCCCAGGGGATGCCCGGATGTCTTGTAATCCTGCGAGGAGGTCTAAGGGGGCGGCCGGTGAAGCTGAGAGGGGCGAGCTAGCGTAGAGAGGTGAGCTGGGAGGAAGAGAATGAAAAAAGAAGGTAAACGGCCGGAGGGGAGGGGGGGAGAGGCGAGAAAAAGAAAAGAGAGAGAAGAAAAAAAGGAGGTCAAAAATTGGAGAGGCGTGCGCTCGGCGCAGTAGGTGCGAGGAGAAGTAGAGCCTGGGTAACGGTTCGCGCTGCGTCCCTGGGGAGGGGCGTGGGGGCATAGTAGCGCAATATGGTGTAACAGAGAGAGGGGACGCGGAGACGGAAGGGGGGCGAGAGTGTGAGTGTGAGAAGTAGAAATAGTCTCTCCCGTCTAGGGCCGTCGTTTTTTTCGCTCGTTCTTCTGGCGTAGGAGGATGAAGGGGAACAAGGAGAAGGAGAAGAAGAGGAGAAGGAGAAAGAAGATGGAGGAGGAGAAGAGGATGAAGGGGAACAAGGAGAAGGAGAAGAAGAGGAGAAGGAGAAGGAGAAAGAAGATG
>NW_026844478.1:1820294-1888908 GCF_025583915.1 Anolis sagrei ordinatus | reverse complement strand
AGACACTAGGCTCCTCTTAACGCAGGCCAAAATCCCATTGGCTTTTTTTGCCGCCACATCACTTTCCTGGCTCATGTTTGTCTTGTTGTCCACGAGGACTCCAAGCCTTTGATTGCTCAAGGTCATCACCTTTTGTTCCAAAAGATATTGGTTATTTAATAGGTATTGTTATTCATTATTATAATACCAATACTTATATATTGATATATATTTAATAAAAATTTAAATTCATTATTTAATCAGTATTGATATTTATTAATTATTTAGTTAGTTATAATAAATATTGCAATTAGTTATTTAATAAGCATTGATATTTGTTATTATTTAGTTATAATGCATTTCCTTTGACCAGAAGGAGCTGGCTTCTGACACAATAAATTCTAAAAAAGTTATAATATATATTGGAATTCATTTTTTAATTATTGATATTAGTTATTTAGTTATAATAAATATTGATATTGGTTATAATGAATATCGGTATCAATTATTTAATAAGTATTGATATTAATTATTTAGTTAGTTATAATAAATATAAGTTATAATATATATTGGAATTCATTATTTAATTATTGATATTAGTTATTTAGTTATAATAAATATTGATATTGGTTACAATGAATATTGGTATCAATTATTTAATATGGATTGATATTCGTTATTAGCCATAATAAATATTGGAATACATTATTTAATAAGTATTGATATTAGTTATTAGTTATTTATAATAAATATTGGTATGTGTTATTTAATCATTATTTGAGTAATAATACATATTGATATTGATTATGTAGTTATAATGAATCTTGGTATCTGCTATTTAATAAGTATTGATATGTATTAGTAGTCATAATACATGTTGGAATAAGTCATTTAACAAATATTGATATTAGTTATTTATAATAAATATTGGTATGTGTGAATTAAAAGGTATTAATATCAGTTATTATTGAGTATTGATATACAAATTGATATTGGTTATTTAGTTATAATGAATATTGATATTGGTTATAATGAATATTGGTATTAATTATTTAATAAGGATCAATATTCATTATTAGCCATAATAAATATTAGAATAAGTTATTTAATAAGTATTAATATTTGTTAGTTGTCATAATAAATATTGGAATACGTTGTTTAATAAGTATTGATATTAGTTATTTATAATAAATATTGGTATGTGTTATTTAACCATTATTTGAGTAATAATACATATTGATATTGATTAAGTAGTTATAATGAATCTTGGTAATAAGTATTGATATGTATTAATAGTCATAATAAATGTTGGAATAAGTTATTTAATAAATATTGATATTAGTTATTTATAATGTGTTAATTAATAAGTATTGATATCAGTTATTACTGAATAATAATATATATTGATATTGATTATTTAGTTATAAGAAATATTTGAATTAGTTATATATACTAGTTATTATTTAGTTATAATTAGTTATTATTGTGTTTATAAATAATGAATTATTATTTAGTTATAATATATTGATAACTATTATTTATTGATATTAGTTATTATTTACTTATTATATATATAGTTATAATATAACTATAATATAATATATAGTTTCCTGTCTGGAATTATTTAGTTATAATATATTGATAACTATTATTTATTGATATTAGTTATTATTTACTTATTATATATATATATATATATATATATATACACACACATATATTAGTTATTTATAATAAATATTGGTATGTGTTATTTAATCATTATTTGAGTAATAATGCATATTGATATTATTTAGTTATAATGAATCTTGGTATCTGCTATTTAATAAGTATTGATATGTATTAGTAGTCATAATACATGTTGGAATAAGTTATTTAATAAATATTCATATTAGTTATTTATAATAAATATTGGTATGTGTTAATTAATAAGTAGTGATATCAGTTATTACTGAGTAATAATGCATATTGATATTGATTATTTAGTTATAATGAATATTGGTGTCAGTTATTTGATAAATATTGATATTGGTTATTATTTATTTATAAGAAATATTTGAATTAGTTATATATACTAGTTATTATTTAGTTATAATTAGTTATTATTGTGTTTATAAATAATGAGTTATTATTTAGTTATAATATATTGATAACTAATATTTATTGATATTATTTATTATTTATTATTTAATTATAATATATATATATATATATATATATATATATATATATATAAACAATATAATAGAATATATAAAATCCATTGTAGTTATAATAAATATATTGATATAATATATTGATATTAGGTATTATTTCGTTATAATAAATATATTATATTGATATATATTATATATTTATAATCAATATTTATTTATTGATTTATTTGTTGTGTCAGGACAACCAGTCAAATTATATTACATTTCTAACAGAACTAAAACAAACAAACAGACAAAACATAAAATTTGTGAGTTTTGTAGTTGATTAAATGTCCTTTGACCAATATCTGGCCAATAATCAATATATAATCAATATAAAATAATAAACATATTATATTATATTGATTATATATTGATTATTGGCCAGATACTGGTCAAAGGACATTTAATCAACTACCAAACTCACACATTTTGTATTTTGTCTGTTTGTTAATATATATAATCAATATAATATAATATAATATAATATAATATAATATGATATGATATGATATAATATATTGATTTTAGCTGTTATTTAGCTACAAAAAGTATTGGTATGAGTTATTTAATACCTATCGATATTAGCTATAGTTATAATAAATATTGGTTCGAGTTATGTAACAAGCCTGGAGGCCCCGCCCTTCGGCCAGAGTGAACCCTCTAGCATCCTGGGATCTGTAGTTCGCCACTGATGCTGAGGCTGCCGCCGCTCGCCCCGCCCTAGGGTTCCCGTGGCTTTGTTGCGGAATGGTCGCGCTATAAGAGGAGAGGAAGGCGTGATTCAGGGGGAGGCGAGAGAAGAACAAAGGCGGAGGAAGAAGAAGGAAAAAGAGGAGGAAAAAGGAGGAGGAGAAGCAGGTGGAGGAGGAAGAGAAGAGAAAAGGAGAGAAAGGAGGAGAAGGATAAGGAGGAGAAAGAAAGAGGAGGCGGAGGAAAGGGAGGAGGAAGAGAAGGGGAAGCAGGAGGAGGAGAAGAAAGAGGAAGGAGGAAAAGGAGGAGGAAAAGAAAGAGGAGGAGAAGGAGGAGAAAAGAGGAGGAAAAGAAGGAGAGGAAAAAGGGAGAAAGGGAGGAGGAAGAGAAGGAAGGGAGAAGGAGAGAGAGGAGGAGAGAAGAGAGGGAAAAGAAAGGGAGGGGAAAAAAGGGGAGGAAAAGGAGGAGAAAGAGGAAAAGGAGAAGGGAGAGGAGGAAAAGGAGGAAGGGGAGAGAGGAGGGAGGGAGAAAGGGAGAAGAGGAGAAGGAGGGAAAAGAGGAGGAGGAGGAAAGGAGGAGAGGAAGAGGAGAACAAGGAGGAGGAGAAAGAAGAGGAGAAGGAGGAGGCAAAGGAAAGGGAGGAGGGAAAAAGGCGGAGGAAAGGGAGGAGAAAGAGTAAGGAGGAGAGGAGGAGGGGAAGCAAGAGGAGGAGGAGGAGGAGGAAAAGGAGAAGGAGGAGGAGGCCCTACGTTGTGTCCTTCTTGGGCTTGACTAGCCCAGGAGCCTCAGCATCTTCACCTTCCTTCCTTCCTTCCTTCCTTCCTTCCTTCCTTCCTTCCTTCCTTCCTTCCTTCCTTCCTTCCTTTCTTCCTTCCTCCCTCTGCTCTGCCCAGGAGCCTCCCTGGGGCCATTCATTCTTCTCCGTCCTCCTCTTCCTCTTCCTCTTCCCCTTCCTCTGGGCCATGGGCCACCCTCCCTTGGAGTTCGTGGACTGCTGGCCGGACAGCCCCGACTTCCGCGAGCGGCTCAAGTGCTACGAGCAGGAGCTGGAGAGGACCAACAAGTGCCTCAAGGAGGTCATCAAGGACGGGAGCGCCCTCATCGGAGCCATCCGCAGTGAGTGCCCACTCAGGGGACAGCCAGCCAGCCAGCCCAGCCCCCTCCTCCCCTCTGCCAGCCCCCTCACACACAGACATGGCTTCTTAGTGCAGGGGGGGGGCACACACCCCCATCCCTCTGTCCTTCAAAGGCCTCTTTGGACCCAGGCACAGAGAACCTGCGGATACAGGGGGACAAGGATGACACCTTTGTCACACTATTGCATACAATCCATAGATACAGATGGACAAAGATGACACCATAGTCACAGAATGATATGGAATCTGTGGATACAGGGGGACAAGGATGACACTATGTCACACTATGACACAGAAACCATGGATAAAGGGGGACAAGGATGACACCTTTGTCACACTATGACATACAATCTGTGGATACAGGGGGGCAAGGGCGACACTGTCACGCTATGGCACAGAATATGTGGATAAAGGGGGACAAGGATGATACCTTTGCCACAGTGTAATATGGAATCTGTGGATACAGGGGGACAAGGATAACATTATGTCACAATATGACACAGAAACCGTGGATAAAGGGGGACAAGGATGGTACTATGTCACACTATGACATGGAATCTGTGGATAAAGGGGGACAAGGATGACACTATGTCACATTGTGGCACAAAATCTGTGGATACAGGGTGACAAGGATGACACCTTTGTCACACTACGGCATGGAATCTGTAGATACAGGGGGACAAGCATAGCACTATGTCACACTATGACACAGAATCCGTGGATACAGGGGGACAAGGATGACATGATGTCACACTATGGCATGGAATCTGTAGATACAAGAGAACAAGCATAGCACGATGTCACACTATGACATGTAATCCATGGATACAGGAGGACAAGGATGACACCTTTGTTACATTATGACACGGAATCCATACATACAAGGGGACAAAGATGGTACTATGTCATACTATGACGCAGAATCCGTGGATACGGGAGGACAAGGATAACATGATGTCACACTTTGACATGGAATCTGTGAATACAGTGGGACAAGGATGACACTGTATCACACTAGGATTTGTATGATATGTCTTTTGTAAGATGCCTTCACTGTGTCTGGTTGTGATCCCCAGGTTGTGCCAGTCAGCTTTCGTACAGTATTATTTCTAGCACCCACTTTTGCTTGATAGTCAAGCAGTGCTTCTTGTAACTCAGAGAAAGGTCCAGAGTGACTCCCAGGTATTTGGGTGCGCTGCAATGCTCTAGTGCAGTGGTTCCCAGCCTGTGGTCCGCGGACTACCAGTGGTCCATAAGAACTAAAATATGCTCCACGGCCTCACCATTACTACACCGTTGCAACAAGAGCGACTGGTCTCACAAAACCCTCCTCTAGCACTGAGGCTTATTAAATATGGCTTTCTCTGGGCAAGCAGATGGCAACTACAGGATGGTGTATGTTCTGTATCAAAAACTGGAGCTGATGTGGTCTACTCAATGCAGTTTTCTGAATCAGCACCCCAAATAACCAAACCCAATGTAAAGTTGACCAAAAAAGATTCGTAACCCTTCTGGTACTAATGTTGGAGAGTGGTCCCTGGTCAAAAAAGGGTTAGGAACCACTGCTCCAGTAGGATTCCTTCTCAGGTGATCCTCGGAGCTCGAGATGGTTGTTGGGAGGTGTTAGCTGGCCCTGATTGTTTCCTGTCTCGAATTCCCTGTGTTCTGAGTGTTGCTCTTTATTTACTGCTCTGATTTTTTAAAAGACCTCTAGCCAGATGTTCATTTCCATGGTTTCCTCCTTTCTGTTGACATTGTCCACGTGCTTCTTGTGGGCTTCAATGGCTTCTCTGTATGGCCTGACATGGTGGTTGTGAGAGTGGTCCAGCATTTCCGTGTTCTCCAATACTCTGCTGTGTGCAGGTTGGTTCCTCAGGTGCTCTGCTATGGCTGACTTCTCTGGTTGAAGTAGTCTGCAGTGCCTTTCGTGTTCCTTGATTTGTGTTTGGGCAATGCTGCTGCGTTTGGGGGTCCCTTTGGAGACTTATTATTGTTCTGTTTACTTATACCCCATTTTCTCTCTCCACGAAGGAGACTCAAAGCAACGTACATTAAAAGCACAATTTTAAATTTTTGAACATAGAAGTTTTTCACCAGCTTTCAGAAAGAAGGACAGCAAGGTATCTTCTGTTGCACTCCAGACAAGGAAGCCCTCTGACTTTAACACCACATAGCTGAGTAAAATACAAGCAGTTTATTGAAGATATTTAAAAGCAGCAGCAGTAAAAAGCAATCCACAAAAATAGGTAAATCCAATTTATTTATTTGTCGTGTCAGGACAACCAGTCAAATTATATTACATTTCTAACAGAACAAAGCAAACAAACAGACAAAATACAAAATGTGTGAGTTTGGTAGTTGATTAAATGTCCTTTGACCAGTATCTGGCCACTTGGAGTGCCTCTGGTGTTGCCGCAAGAAGGTCCTCCATTGTGCATGTGGCAGGGCTCAGGTTGCATTGCAGCAGGTGGTCAGTGGTTTGCTCTTCTCCACACTCGCATGTCGAGGATTCCACTTTGTGGCCCCATTTCTCTGCATCTCGTGGTGCCAGAGCGCAGTCTGTTCAGCGCCTTCCTTCCAAGTCGCCCAGTCCTCTGTGTGCCCAGGGGGGAGTCTCTCATTTGGTATCAGCCATTGGTTGAGGTTCTGGGTTTGAGCCTGCCACTTTTGGACTCTCGCTTGCTGAGGTGTTCCAGCGAGTGTCTCTGTAGATCTTAGAAAACTGTTTCTAGATTTAAGTCGTTGACGTGCTGGCTGATACCCAAACAGGGGATGAGCTGGAGATGTCTCTGCCTTGGTCCTTTCACTATTGGCTGCTACTTCCCGGCAGATGTCAGGGGGTGCAATACCTGAACAGCAAACAAAAAGTGGGTGCTAGAAACAATATCATACGAAAGCTGACTGGCAAAACCTGGGGATCACAACCAGATACAGTGAAGACATCTGCCCTTGCGCTATGCTACTCTGCTGCTGAGTATGCATGCCCAGTGTGGAACACATCTCACCACGCTAAAACAGTGGATGTGGCTCTTAATGAGACATGCCGCATTATCATGGGGTGTCTGCGCCCTACACCACTGGAGAAATTACTCTGCTTAGCGGGTAAATCCAATTAGGTAGAAAGATAGATAGGAACAAATAGTGCAGGAAATTAGTCCATCAAAGTTCATGAAAACAAATACTCGAACTTCCAAGGTAAACCCCCAAAACTTGACCATGAATCAAACAAGGAACTTCAGCGTGGAAATTACAAGGCACTTAACACAGGACTCTATACAAGGCAAGGCTTCCAGGGACCTTGACTTAGTTCCAACATTGCTTCGTCTGGCTACAGATTCTGTACTTGGCACTTTTATCCCCTAATCTACTCTATATCCCAAATGGCCAGGAAAGGATTTCTTCTCAGCCTTGAATCTGCTATCAGTCTCTCCTGCAATCTGGCAGAGCACCTGAGAGCCTGGTTTCTTTTTCTTTGCTGTCTGAAAGCACTTCTCCAATCTATTTGCTGAGTCTTTCTCAGGCTCAGAGCCTTGGGAATTCTCTGGTAGCAATTCAGGCCCAGGGAACAGACCATCATCCCCAAACCCTCCAGGAACATTCCCATCAGAAAAGTCGCTTTGAACAGGAATCCCATTGTCATTCTCTGCATCCAGAGCAACCTCATCATTAGACACATGAACCTCATTGTCACTCCCAACATCCAAAGTACCCTGATCATTAGACACAGGCTGAACTCCAGCATCTTCTCTATAGAATTGTTTTTAGATCTGATACACTGAGAGAAAAAGCAGGGTATAAATAAACATAACAATAGATATGCCCTTCCTTTTGTATGGTGGTGATTTCTGTGGCCAGTGTGGCACATGGATGCATTCATTCTCCTTTTCAAGCACAACAATCAATTGCCATGTCCACACTTCACAGCAAAAGATGCTTGACTTGACCTTTGGAAACTGTAAGGGAGGGCTCTCTGGCATTCCAAGGAAAGCCACGTGCATGAAGACATCCATGTGCGCATGAGATATGGCTTGGCTGGAAGGATGCATCTTGCTAAACAGTTATGAAAGCCAAGAACTCCATGTTCTGCTCTGATCCTCCACTGCACATCTCCGCTCAAGCTTTTGGAGGTCTTTGGTTTTGCAAGAGCTTTGTAAGAACAGCCCCAAAATCTGTGCGTCTGTTTTTGGGGGCGGGACGGAGCCATTGCTGCTGCTCCATCTGTTTACCATCTCCGGCGCATAGGTTTAATCACAAGGCGGTCTCCGCACCATCTGCCCAGACTGCCTTGGAAAGCCATTAGGGTCCCTCTTTTGTTTTGGAGGGATCTGTGACAGAATAGTTTGAACACATTTAGCTTGTAAGCTTACTAGTCTTCTTTCAAAGTGGTGCCATGGCAAGGGGCTTTTGGGGAAAATATGGCTTTGAGATGACAAAGGGTCTCTGGAGCAGGTCAATGTCTGCACTTGCCACTTAATCCAGGATGAAACCAGTGATTTTGTGGTGTGGATGATGGCATTGCAAGTCCTGGATGCAGTTCAGGGCCTGAAAGGTGCAGAGGCCGGCCTTCAACCAGTTCCAGATTGACAGTATCAGTGGAAAATGTAGGTTTGTTTGGGTTGCTGTGAATATTTTGGGCTGCATGGCCATGCTCCAGCAGCATTGTCTCCTGATGTTTCACCTGCATCTGTGGGTGGCATCTTCAGAGGTTTCTTCAGAGGTCTATTGACAATGAGGCAAGTGGAGTGTACATATCCCTGTGGAATAATGTCCAGTGTGAGAGGAAGAACTTTTGTCTGTTTGAAGCAAGTGTGAATGAGCAAGCTTGATTATCACTGAGTAGCTTTGCAGCTGCAAAGTCAATCAGTGATGGTATTTGCATAGAGGTCACCTGGCCTCTGTTGCCTGGAGGAACCCTCTGCTTGAGATGTGTTCACTGGCCCTTGATTGTTTGGTGTCTGGAGTTCTCCTGCTTCTGAGCTTGATTAGCATTGAGTAGCTTTGAAGCTGCATAACCAAGCTGTTGTTGCCTGGGGGCATCCCAAATTTTGTTTCAGAGTTATGAGATGGGCCTTTGTGTTGCAATGGATTGGGCCGCCTCTTTTCAAGCACGGGGTGGTGTCACCAAATGCGTCCAAAGGTGTCACCTGTTGCTTTCCTCATTCTGTGGCTCATAAAAGTCGGAAAGAAATGCAAGGTTGAGTGGTAACCATTTGTGGCAAATTCCAGAAAGTAAACACAACTCTTGTTTCCTCCTTTGCAGAACATCTCACCTGATTTGTTTCTTCTCGGTGTGTCAGGATTCTCTAGGCAACTTTGAAACAGCTTGTGTTGTTTTCTATCTCAGTTAAGAGTTTGACGCAAAAGAGTTGCAAGGAAGCAAGGCGATAATAAATACAATGGATTGTTGCAGCACGGGTTGCTTTGAGAGCATTGCTTTCCTCCGCACAGAAAAAAGGATAATGGTTTCAAAACCTTGCTGCTGCTGTTATTATTATATTTATTTATGCCACGCTTTATCTCTCCCAAAGGAGACTCAAAGCTGCTTACAAATATGAGCATACCATTTCAAATATACAAAGATGCAAACATTAAAACAAAATGAAACATAACAGTATTAAAATAATTGGGCTATTTTGTTAATATTTTTATAATATTATGAATTGATTAAGTTATTGTGTCAGAAGCAAATTGAGAATACAATGTATATGTGTGTGTGTGTGTTGTTGCTCATTCGTTCAGTCGTTTCTGACTCTTCGTGACCTCCTGGACCAGCCCACGCTAGAGCTCCCTGTCGGCCATCACCACCCCCAGCTCCTTCAAGGTCAATCCAGTCACTTCAAGGATGCCATCCATCCATCTTGCCCTTGGTCGGCCCCTCTTCCTTTCCTTCCATTTTCCCCAGCATCATTGTCTTCTCTAAGCTTTCCTTTCTTCTCATGATGTGGCCAAAGTACTTCATCTTGGCTTCTACTATCCTTCCCTCCAGCGAGCAGTCGGGCTTTATTTCCTGGAGGATGGACTGGTTGGATCTTCTCTCAGTCCAAGGCACTCTCAGAACTTTCCTCCAACACCACAGCTCAAAAGCATCTCTCCTCCTTTGCTCAGCCTTCCCTAAGGTCCAGCTCTCACATCCGTAGGTGACTATGGGGAATACCTTGGCTTTGACTATGCGGATCTTGGTTGCCAGTGTGATGTCTCTACTCTTCACCATTCCATCGAGATTGGTCCTTGCTCTCCTTCCAAGAAGGAAGCGTCTCCTGATTTCCTGGCCACAGTCTGCATCTGCAGTAATCTTTGCACCTAGAAATACAAAGTCTGTCACGGCCTCCACATTTTCTCCCTCTATTTCCCAGTTGTCAATCATTCTTGTTGCCATCATCTTGGTTTTTATTATTATTATTATTATTAACTTTATTTATACCCCGCAAAATTTCCCGAAGGACTCGATGCGGCTTACAAAGACCAAGGCCGCCAACAAACAACATACACATACACAATAAAAGTCATAAGAAAATAAAAACATCAAGCAAAGCATTAAACAATAAAAACAATGACACAGCGACGCATTTAAAAACCAAGGGCCGGGCCAGTGTAATAGACAAAATTTAAAGGTGCTAGACTTGACAAGTGATATGTAGGGGTATTTGGAGGTAGGTGCAATGTGCAAATAATCCTGAATCTCTAACAAAGTGCATTTGGGACTTGATGCCAGGAGTTTCCTATTCTGGAAAGGCACACTGGAACAGCCAGGTCTTCAGATTCTTCCTAAAGACAGCCAGCGTTGGGGCTTGTCTGATGTCCTTGGGGAGAGAGTTCCAGAGTCGGGGGGCCACCACAGAGAAGGCCCTGTCCCTCGTCCCCAACAAACGCGCCTGTGATGCAGGTGGGATCGTGAGCAGGGCCTCTCCAGATGATCGTGAGCAGGGCCTCTCCAGGGAACGCGTGGGTTCATATATGGAGATGCGGTCACGCAGGTAGGGCTTTGTAGGTAAGCACCTGCACCTTGAATTGGGACCGGAAGATGAACGGCAGCTCCTTAAACAAGAGGGTTGACCTCTGTAAGGAGCCCCAGTTAACATCCTGGCTGCCGACCATTGGACCAGTTGGAATTTCTGAGCCGTTTTCAAGGGCAGCCCCACGTAGAGCGCATTACAGTACATTTTTTTATGTTTAGTTGCAACCCAGCTTTTGCCCTTTCTTCTTTCACCTTGATCAGAAGGCTCCTCAGCTCCTCCTCACTTTCGGCCATCAAAGTGGTGTCATCTGCATATCTAAGGTTGTTCATGTTCCTTCCAGCAATTTTAACCCCAGCCTTGCATTCGTCAAGCCCCGCACATTGCATGATGTGTTCTGCATACAAGTTGAATAAGTTGGGTGAGAGGATACAACCCTTCCATACTCTTTTCCCAAGCTTGAGCCAGTCCGTTGTTCCATGGTCAGTTCTGACTGTTGCTACTTGGTCCTTGTACAGATTCCTCAGGAGAGAGATAAGTTGATTTGGTATACCCATCCCATCAAGAACTTGCCACAATTTATTATGATCCACACAGTCAAAGGCTTTGGAATAGTCAATGAAACAGAAATAGATGTTTTTCTGACACTCCCTGCCTTTCTCCAGTTGCTGGCCACTTGGAGTGCCTCTGGGGAACGGTGACCGAGGAGTGTGCATCGATGCCCAGCCATTTGGCAACGGCTTCCAAAGGCCTGGCATCATCCTCTGCCTCCTTTTCCTCCTCCAGTCCTGCAGAACTTGGCTGTTGCAACAGTCGCCAAGGCCAAACGCTGTTTGCCAGAAGAGAAATCCTCATCCGTTTGGCTAAACAGGCTGCCTCTTGGTTAGGCACCTTTCAGCAGACGGAGGAGATGATCTTTGAATGGGAATTGGATCCTACAAGAAATGCCAAGTGTCGTAGTTAGGCTAGGCTTCCAGATAAGTCAGCATGTGCATTTGAGTGAGCTCAGTATATCCGATTTTGCTCACTACCTTTCGCATGGAGTTCTTTACAGCCTGTGTCTAGATGGTGGAAAATTCCAGGTTCTGTGTCTCTGGAAAATAGACGAAAGGGCACTCTGGGGCTTTACGATGCCTGTGAAATACGTATTACATTGCGCCAGAAGTGCAAGCAGAGCTGTCGAGTCTTAAACAGGTGGAACATTTGCGACCTTTGCATTGGATTTCTTCAAAAAGAGCAGAAGCAAGCGTTCAGTCGCTTTGAGTCTCCTTCGAGAGAGATGAAGCAAGGAATATGTATAATAATAGTAATAGTAGTAGTAATTATTATTTGAAACATAACAGGATGAGTACACAGCAAACAAGGTCACTATACTGCCTGTTGTATTGGATCACACGTCGGACACTTCCCAAGTGTCTAGCACTATGTGATGTATCTGTGTATAATGCATGCAGATCCTAGTAGGGTCGCCTTTTGCAGCTGACAGGTGGGAATATTGTCAGTGCCGATTGTGTTTAAGTGCAGGCCAAGGTCTTTAGGCACTGCACCCAGTGTGCCGATCACCACTGGGATCACCTTGTGCCACAGTCTTTGCAGTTCAATTATTATTATTATTATTATTATTATTATTATTATTATTATTATTATTATTATTCAGAGCCTCAATACAGAGTTTTGGAGTTTATATACTCCAAACTTTGGCTCACTCTATTTTTGTGCCGTCTGTCTCTCTCTTCCAGAAATGGCAAATATATATTAAGTACTAATAACAATATTTTATGTTGTAAAATGGTATCACGATGCCAACACTGTGCCTTGGTTGGGATACCATTTTACTACATTCAGTGACTCATCGGGCTACTTAGATTAATAGGACGTAAAATATATGTCTTTGATTAAGAACAAGAAAGCTTCAATCAATCCTTGTTATTGTTGCTGTCATTGTCTGAATGATGGCGCCTCTGATGCAAATCGTATCATGGGATTTTCCTGGCAAGAAAATGAGATATTGCACTGAGTCTGGAGCCAGCTTCAGCCGAAAGCATTGCTTCCCAGACTCTGGCCTTCCAAGTGTTTGGGACTTCAATGCCCAGAATCTCCAGTCATTGGCCATGGAAGCAGAGGCTTATAGGAACTGAAGTTTGGGAGTCGCTGATTGAGATGTTGGGTTATGATTTTTTTTTGTTGTATCAGGGGCAACTTGAGAGACTGCAAGTTGCTTCTGGTGCGAGAGAATTGGCCGCCTGCAAGGACATTGCCAAGGAGATGCCTGGATGTTTTTGATGTTTTACCATCCTTGTAGGAGGCTTCTCTTATGTCCCCACATGGGGAGCTGGAGCTGACAGAGGGAGCTCATCTGTGCTCTTCCTGGATTTGAACCTGCGACCTGTCAGTCTTCAGTCCTGCTGGGACAGGAGTTTAACCCATTGCGCTATCAGAGGGTCCTGGTTATAATAATAATAATTGTAATAAATATACTTTATTTTATTCTCTATCTCCCTGAGGGGACTCAGAGTGGATTACAGAATACATATATGGCAAACATTCACTGCCATTATGCAATTAACAACAAAGACAGACAGTACACAGACAGAGGCAAAGGCTTCCCGCTTCCCACTCCAACATCTGGAGGTACTCTTGTTCCATTTTCCATGCTGATGAGCCTGTTACGCATGGATACCTTCCTGAGCAAATCATTGGCATATCTGCATGGGCATCTTTTACCTCTCCACCAAAGTGGTACCTATTGATCTACTCACATTATTGTTTTCAAACTACTAGGTAGGCAGGAGCTAGGGCTAATGGCGGGAGCTCATCCCGACTTGCAGCTTGAACTGGCCAGCCTTCTGGTTGGTAATATTTTCTACCGTGGCCCCTTACAGCGCCCCTTACCATTGCAATGATGCAATCCTTACAAATATATTTGCTGTTGTTGAATTTTACCTTTCTGGTTTTTTTTTTTTTTGCGCATTGAAACACTGAACCCCAAACATCATTGTATGTGCATTTTAAGTCCCACCTGACATACAGACTCAAGGTGGGTTTCTAAGGCAAAAGGGCAGCTGAATGATGGGAACTAATGTTTTTGAACTGCACTGAATTTAATTTTAGTGGGGAGCATTGAGGTCCCTTTTGTATACCCCAAAAAACCCTTGCACTTTTCCTTAAGGACTTTTAGGTTGCCCTTATCTGTATATAGCAGGCTTGTGGCTGGCGAATGTCCGGAGGCCTTGAATGCTGACAAAAGTCTTGGGAGACAGTGTCTTAAAATAACAAAACCAGCTTTTCTGGTAAACATCACGACTTGTGGCTTTGCAAGCGGCTGGCGTAATTGCAGGAGGCTATTTCTGTCTTTGCATGCCACTAGCTTCTTGTATTAGGAGCCGTTGTGTTGAGGTGCAGCGCCTGAAGCCCCGTCTACACTGCCACAGATAATCCAGATTATCTGCTTTGAACTTGATTATGTGGCACTGTAGACCAGGCATGGGCAAACTTTGGCCCTCGAGGTGTTTTGGACTCCAACTCCCACAATTCCTAACAGCCGGTAGGCTGTTAGGAATTGTGGGAGTTGGAATCCAAAACACCTCAAGGGCCAAAGTTTGCCCATGCCTGGTGTAGACTCATATAATCCACTTTTAAGCAGATAATGTGGATTATTCAATTATATGGCAGTGTAGAAGGGGCCAGAGTGTTGGATGGAGGTTGTCATGTATTATGTTCTGCAGTTGATGGTGGTTGGCGATGGAAGGGTTAATGTAAGTCTTAGTTCTAAAGGGTTGAGTAATCTGTAAGTAAGAGTTTATAGATGAAAGCAATTAAGGGTGGAGGTTTTCAAGAAATAGGTTGCAGCTGGGTGTTTCTGGATATAACTGATCTTTGGGGAAAAAGTATTTGTATTATTTTGGTGGTAGATGCTGCTGGTTTCCCCCCAGGTTTGTGGTTTTTTGATATCTCGACCTGTTTCCTGAACCTTTGGAATCCTGGAACCTTGAATCTTTGGATTGGCATTTGACTACGGGATAGACTCTTGATCCCTGGACTTTGCTCATTGAACTCTTGGAATTTGACCACTGGACTGGACCCTTTGACTATGGTGTAGTGTTTGCTATCAGTTTTTGTTTTGTATTCTGTGGCTGAGTGGCATCTTTATGTTTTATGTTTTGAACTATTAAAACAGCCAAGAAGTAAGTGCTGTTTTAATTAAATTGTTTTATACAAACTGGGTTTTGTTTGGTTCATCTCTGCCTCTGTAAAGGCAGAGCCCTGGCATCGTGACACAGATCCCAGAAGATCAGGGATCGAATCAACATTCAGTCATGGAAACTCCTTGGGGAGCTTTGGGTGAATACAAGAAGATCCTGGGATTGGGAAGACAGAAGTTGAGTTGGCCTGAAGCCACATCAAACGACACTTGCCAATAGGAGCAGTTAATGGACTCCCATGTTTTAGCCAGAGTCTTACAGGTGCTCTCTAAGGTGCTGAATGTATTTTTGTGGGTGAGGTTCAGCACTCTGGAGAGCTCCTCGAGAGGCCAGACTTTCCTGCCCAAATCCCATGGAGTGAATCTATGAATCTGTGGTTACCATGGGGTGGATCTTGGGTGGGTTGAGAAGCAGTTGAATAAGGAAAAATGCATCTCTCCATAAAAAAGGGAGGATGGACACTTTGCTTTGGAAGCACAGGAGTGAGGAAGAGGTGATTCCACCAGTTTCCAACTCCTTGCCTTGACTCGGAGGCTGTAAAAACATGGACCCCATTCCCCTGATCAGTACAAACTGTTTCTGAGTTACAAACAACCAACTTACAAATGACTCCTAGTCAAGAATGGGACTGAGATAAGAGAATCTTCCCCTCGGAAAGAAGGGAAATCCACTCCTGGAAGAGTCGTTATTATTGTGGGGAAAAGGAGTCTCAGCTGAAACATTATTCGAATATTTGTTTCCACAACAAGCACTATGAGGAGCGGCTTAAAGAGCTGGGCATGTTTAGCCTACAGAAGAAAAGGCTGAGAGGAGACATGATGAGGGCCATGTATAAATACGTGAGAGGAAATCATAGGGAGGAGGGAGCTTCAAACTACAAGAAAGGAGATTCCATCTGAACATTAGGAAGAACTTCCTGACTGTGAGAGCTATTCAGCAGTTGAACTCTCTGCCTTGGAGAGTGGTAGAGGCTCCTTCTTTGGAGGCTTTTAAACAGAGGCTGGATGGCCATCTGTTGGGAGTGCTTTGAGTGCGATTTTCCTGCTTCTTGGCAGAATGGGGTTGGACTGGATGGCCCACCAGGTCTCTTCCAACTCTCTGATTCTATGATTCTAAGCTACATTTACAAAATACAATGATCCCAGGGACAGGAAGTGAGGGGGAATCTCCTGAAGAAGGACTCAGACAGCAAAGGAAATGCCACAGGGGTATTCACCCTTCCTTATATTATCCAAAGCTTATATTTCTAGCTATCTATCGGTATCTCTCTCTATCTCTATTGGAGTCCCCGGTGGCACAGTGGGTTAAACCACTGAACTGCTGAACTTATTGACCGAAAGGTCACAGGTTCAAATCCATGGAGTGGGGTGAGCTCCCGCTCTTAGCCCCAGCTTCTGCCAACCTAGCAGTTCAAGCATGCAAATGTGAGTAGATCAATAGGTACCACTCCAATGGGAAAGTAACAGCACTCCATGTAGTCATGCCAGTGGCCACATGGCCTTGGAGGTGTCTACGGACAATGCTGGCTCTTCGGCTTAGAAATGGAGATGAGCACCACAGTCCCAGAGTCGGGCATGACTGGACTTAATGACAGGGGAAAACCGTTACCTTTACCTATCTTTCTCTGTCTCTCTAGTATGTTGGCACCTCACCAAACGACACCTTCCCTGATCCCACAGCATTGAGCCACCACAGTCATAGTGATCCCCAACTGCATCCATTCTCCAGTATAGTTGCATCCTCCTCATCCATATTTCCTGGGCCAGACTAAAAGGGGGTGTACTCCATGTTCTCTCCCAAATCCTATGATCTATGCAATGACTTCATATGCTTCACGAGAGGCCCCTTGGCTTTGCTGGGCCCAGCAGAGGCTCATCTCTCCGGGTGGATCCCAGCTGGGCCTGGCTTTGCAACAAGGACTCAGAGCGTGGAGCAGACTCTGGCCAATGCTTGGCGGCCTGGCCGCTTCTCTTTCTGTGTTTGCTTTGTTTTGCATTTTATAACATGCTGCTGAGTGTGGAAATGAGAGTGTGGAGCCCTTTGGGCATGCTCTTTGCAGATTTTCGGACAGGATTGACAATGTCTTGTCGAAGGCTTTCATGGCCGGAATCACTGGGTTGTTGTAGGGTTTTTCGGGCTATATGGCCATAGTCTAGAGGCATTCCCTCCTGATGTTTCGCCTGCATCTCTGGTAAGCATCCTCAGAGGTAGTGAGGTCTGTTGGAAGTAGGAAAAGGGTTTATATATCTGTGGAAAAAGGACTCTTGTCTGCTGGAGCTAGGTGTGAATGTTTCAACTGACCACCTTGATTAGCATATAATGGCCTGACAGTGCCTGGAGTAAACTTTTGTTGAGAGGTGATAAGATGTCTTTGTTTGTTTCCTCTCTGTTGTTGTGCTGTTGTAATAGGGAGGCTGATGAGGAAACACAACATACAAACTATCTCCAGACACACCAAGAAAATCCAACCAATGCTCCGTTCAGCAAAGGACAAGAGGGATCCTCTCACCTCTGCAGGAGTCTACCATGTACCATGCAGCTGTGGACAAGTCTACATAGGGACCACCAACTGCAGTGCCCAAACACGAATCAAGGAACATGGAAGGCACTGCAGACTACTTCAACCAGAGAAGTCAGCCATAGCAGAGCACCTGATGAACCAACCTGGACACAGCATATTATTTGAGAACACAGAAATGCTGGACCACCCTCACAACCACCATGTCAGACTACACAGAGAAGCCATTGAAATCCACAAGCATGTGGACAATTTCAACAGAAAGGAGGAAACCATGAAAATGAACAAAATCTGGCTACCAGTATTAAAAAACTCTAAAATTACAACAGCAAAAACAGAGAGGAAACAAACAAGGACATCTAATCACCTCTCAACAAAAGTTTGCTCCAGGCACTGTCAGGCCATTATATCAAGGTGGTCAGTTGAAACATTCACACCTAGCTCCAGCAGACAAGAGCCCTTTGTCATTCCACAGATATATAAACCGCTTTTCCTAGTTCCAACAGACCTCACTACCTCTGAGGATGCTTGCCATAGATGCAGGCAAAATGTCAGGAGAGAATACCTCTAGACCATGTCCATATAGCCCGAAAAACCCTACAACAACCCAGGATTGACAATGTTGTGGGTCTCAGTTCCAGTGTTGCTTTGCAAGTACCCTTTTCTCCTTTCCTTTCTCTTCCTAGAAAGAGGTGGAGCATGGAGTGAAGACGTTGCCTGGGGAAAAAAAGATTTGGCTGAGTCTACTTGGGGAGTTTGTCAGGTTTCCCCATTTGGATCGTCTTGGGGAGTGACTCACTTGGCTTCCTGCCTGAGTTAAGATCTGGAAAGGAAAATCTGACATTGCAAAGAGAAGCTCTGGGAAGGAGGCCTAGCCCTGCAAAGGTGGCCCTTGTTTTTGCAACGACAGACTCTTCCGATTGGGAAGTTGCAAGTTGCATGACTTGTCGCTCGTTGCTCTAAAGCAGGCATGGGCAAACTTCGTCCCTCCGGGTGTTTTGGACTTCAGCTCCCACAATTCCTGGCCTCAGGCTGTTTCCTTTTCCTTCTCAGCCACTTAAGCAGCTAGAAATGTCAGTCTGCACCACTGGCAAATACATTTTCACCTATGCAAACCTGACAAAATATTCTGTGGGGATTTTCTTAATAATCCAAGCCATTCAATGATATCAACGACTTAAATCAAGACATAGTTTTCTTAGATCTACAGAGACAGGCATGTAGCCGGGGGGGGGGGGGGCTCGGGGGGCTTCAGCCCCCCCCCCCCGAAATTCTCATGGTGGTTCGCGAAAAGGCCTTACTGGTGCATTATTTAAACTGTTATGTTTATTCATATCATGATCTGATCACCATACTCAATATATCCCATATGCAGGGGGTATTGGGGTAATGATACAAAAGGTTTGCTAGGCTAGACCCTCTTTCACTCAGACTCCCCCCGAAACTCAGGCCCCCCGACCCCCCTGAAAAAAATTCAGCCAATGACTTAAATCTAGAAATAGTTTTCTAGGATCTATAGAGACACACGCCGGAACACCTCAGCAAGCGAGAGTCCAAAAGTGGCAGGCTCAAACCCAGAACCCCAACCAATGGCTGATACCAAATGAGAGACTCCCCCCTGGGCACACAGAGGACTGGGCGACTTGGAAGGCGCTGAACAGACTGCGCTCTGGCACCACGAGATGCAGAGCCAACCTAAGAAATGGGGCTACAAAGTGGAATCCACGACATGCGAGTGTGGAGAAGAGCAAACCACTGACCACCTGCTGCAATGCAACCTGAGCCCTGCCACATGCACAATGGAGGACCTCCTTGCAGGCAACACCAGAGGCACTCCAAGGGGACAGAGACTGCTCAAAGGACATTTAATCCACTACCAAGCTTGCAAACTTTGTGTTTTGCCTGTTTGTTTGTTTTGTTCTGTTAGAAATGTAATACAATGGTCTGGTTGCGGATGACACGATAAATAAATAAATGATATCCTTTTGTTGGAAATTATTATAGCATCATCCTGAGAATTCCAAATTCCTAGGGTTTATACCAGGAATAGAGTTGTGCCTGAAATTGCCATTTGCAAAATTCCTGAAGAGGACGCTTCTCTTTCTGGTTGGGATTAAGAATGGCATTGAGTTCTATATATGGACTTGGCTTGGCTCTGCGGCCCGACAGAAGTCTTTTATTGTCACCCCAAAATGGTCCAGTTGTGTTCAAAGGCATGTCGCCTCTTCCCTCCACCATGAACTATGCAAAGAATTTGGGGGCCGTGGAGTTTCCTGCATGCGCTTCTGCCTCCGTTCAGCGCCTTCTCTGCTGCAGCGTATTCCGACTAATGTGCTTTCTATTCACCTGTCAAATGCAATCAGGTTTATGGATCTCTCTTTGCTGTGTTTACCAAATATTGCTTTATGGCTACAGTGCAGAAATGTGGCAACTTCTCTGCCTCAAAGCCATTTCCTCGTCCCAAAGGGCTTTTGAGGTGGAAGCTTCAAGAACGATCGACTAGGAAAACTCAGCAGTGTTTGTTTTGCTCCAGTTTCATAGCAGAAAGCCAAGCCGTGTCTGTTATCTTAGTGCGTTTTGTTGGTTTATCAATGGCCTTGGTGTTTAGATATTTCATTCTGAGGCAGCATTTCGTATTATTTAGTATTCTTTGTTATTGCATGTTACATACAGCTTCGGTATCTATTAAAATGTGTTATCAAAGGCTTTCATGGCCGGAATCACTGGGTTGCTATGTGTATTCCGGGCTGCCTGGCCAAGTTCCAGAAGCATTCTCTCCTGACGATTTGCCCACATCTATGGCAGGCATCCTCAGAGGTTGAGAGGTCTGTTGGAAACTAGGAAAATTGGGTTTATATATATACCTTTGGAATTATGTCCAGGGTGGGAGAAAGAAAGAACTCTTCTCTTGCCAAAGGCCTTCATGGCTGGAATCACTAGGTTGTTGTAGGTTTTTTCGGGATATATGTCCATGTTCTAGAGGCATTTTCTCCTGACGTTTCTCCTGCATCTATGGCAAGCATCCTCAGAGGTAGTGAGGTCTGTTGGAACTCTTGTCTGTTGGAATGAAGTGTGAATGTTGCCATTGGCCACCTTGATTAGCATTGAATGGACTTGAAGCTTCAAAGCCTGGCTGCTTCCTGCCTGGGGGAAATCCTTTGTCAGGAGGGGTTAGCTGGCCCTGATTGTTTCCTGTCTGGAATTCCCTTGTTTTTTGATTGTTGCTCTTTATTTACTGCCCTGATTTTAGAGTTTTTTTAAAATACCGGTAGCCAGATTTTGTTCATTACCATGGTTTTCTCCTTCCAGTTGAAATTTCAGTGCCTTCTCTGTGGAGTCTGACATAGTGGTTGTCCGAGTGGTCCAGCATTTCTGTGTTCTCCAATATTCTGCTGTGTCCAGGTTGGTTCATCAGGTGCTCTGCGATGGCTGACTTCCCTAGTTGGATTAGCCAGCAATGTCTTTCGTGTTCCTTGAATCGTGTTTGGGCAATGCTGTGTTTGGAATCCCAACAAAAGATTCCCCCAGGCAGGAAGCAGCTAGGCTTTGAAGCTGCAAGGCCATTTAATGCAAATCAAGTTGGCCAGTTGCAGCATCCACACTTGCCTCCTACAGACAAGAGTTCTTTCTCCCACCCTGAACATCATTCCACAGGGATATATCTATATCTACCCCACTGGTGTGTCACAGGTGCATTTTTTGTGGGAAGGTATTTCTTTTGGAATTGTATTGTTCGTACCATAGAATTAAGTTGTTTGAATCTAGCTCTCCGTCCCTTCGTGAAGTTCCTAAGATACTTTTCTGTGCCAAATGTTGTTTTGTTTTGGGATAACCAGTTTAGAGATTTGAAACTGGCCAACAAAGCTCTATCTGTTTATGTGCCGATATCCAGGTTTCTGTGTTTGAATGTTTCCTGACCCAAATGTCCTAAGGAAAGTAGATGGTAAAGTTGGTAAAGCTGGAAGGTTGGGTTGCTGAAGACCTAGCTGTTCTTCTAGGCCAGTGGTTCTCAACCTTCTTAGTGTCACGACCCCTTAATACAGTTCCTCATGTTGTGGTGACCCCCAACCATAAAATTGTTGTTGTTGCTACTTTGTAACTGCAACTTTGCTATTGTTATGATGTAAATATCTGATATGCAGGATGTATTTTCATTCACTGGACCAAATTTGACACAAATACGCGATACGCCCAAATCTGAATACTAGTGGGGTTGGGGAGATTTATTTTGTCATTTGGGAGTTGTAGTTGCTGGGATTTATAGTTCACCTACATCAAAAAGCATTCTGAACTCCACCAACGATGGAATTGAACCAAACTTAGTTCCCATGACCAACAGAAAATACTTTGTTTGCGGGCATTGACCTTAAGTTTGGGAGTTGTAGTTCACCTACATCCAGACTGCACTGTGGACTCAAACAATGATGGATCTGGACCAAACCTGGCATGAATACCCAATATGCCCAAATGTGAAGACAGATGAAGTTTGGGGAAAATCAACCTTGACATTTGGGAATTGTAGTTGCTGAGACTTATAGTTTGCCTACAATCAAAGAGCATTCTGAACCCCATCAATGATTGAATTGGGCCAAACTTCCCACACAGAACTCCCATGAACAACAGAAAATACTGGGTTATCTGATGGTATTTGGCAACCCCTCTGAAACTCCCTCACGACCCCCCCCCCCAGGGGTCCCGACCCCCAGGTTGAGAAACACTGTTCTAGGCAGAGTTTAGGGAGTCTCTCTGGGACTATTTCAAGAATAATAGCCAGTCATTAAAGGATTTTGTCAGAACTTGGCACTGGAGAGAGTGGACCCCAAAGGATGCTATGATGCTCATCAAGATCCAAGCCAGTGTTAATGGAGAAGCGTCCCTCCTTTTGGATCCTCTTGTGTCTCCAAGAGTGTCTTCTCCTTCCTTGCTCCCAACCCGTCTCAGAGCGTCATGTGGAGCATGGGAAGTGCAGTCTCTGCCCCATATGAGCCCAAGCGGGAAGAAGAATGGGCCCTTTGTGGGGCGCTTCCTCCTCCAGCAACGTCGCATAAGGAGCCCCTTTGTGAAGGCAACCCAGAGGCAGATGTTGTTGCAGCCAGAGCGGGGAGGATGGCCTGCTTTCAGGCATCCCGATTGGTCGCCACTCTTTCTTGTCACCGGATGGGAGACCTAGTTCTTTGCTCAGCAGGACGTCGCTTGGGCACGTGGTGAGGCAATGATTTGGTTGGGTGAAGATGGAAGGTGTCACTGCTTTGCTGGGATGCAACTGCGCTGTAGACGGAATGCAGTCATTTTTGCAATTCAGTCTTTCATGACTGAGATCACTGAGTTGCTGTGAATCTGATGGGGGTGATTTCAATGTGCTTTTCCTGTATGGCAGAAGGGGGTTGGTCCCTGGTGTTGATCCTATTATTATTATTATTATTATTATTATTATTATTATTTGATACACAACAAGATGAGTCCACAGCAGACACTCTGCTGGCTGTTGTATAGGCTCACACGTCGGACACTTCCCAAGTGTCTAGGACTGTGTGATGTATCGGTGAATAATGCGCGCAGATCCCAGTAAGGTTGCCTTTTGCAGCTGGCAGATGGTAATTTTGCCAGTGCCGATTGTGTTTAAGTGCAGGCCAAGGTCTTTAGGCACTGCACCCAGTGTGCCAATCACCACTGGGACCACCTTTACTGGTTTGTGCCAGAGTCTTTGCAGTTCGATCTTTAAATCTTCATATTGTGTCAGCTTTTCCTGTTGTTTCTCTGCAATCCTGCTGTCGCCTGGGATTGTGACATCGACGATCCATACTTTGTTTTTTAACACAATTGTGAGGTCAGGAGTATTGTGCTCCAAAACTCTGTCTGTCTGAATCCAGAAGTCCCAGAGGAGTTTGGCGTGTTCATTCTTTGTAACTTTTTCCGGCTTGTGATCCCACCAGTTCTTTGTCGCAGGCAGATGGTCTTTGTGGCACAAGTGCCAATGAATCACCTGAGCAAGGGTGTTGTGCCTCTGCTTGGAGTCTGTCTGCGCGATCTTCTTGCAGCAGCTGAGGATGGGATCTATTCTTTCATCTGCTTCCTTGCAGAGTCTACACTTGGGTCTGTCGTTGACTTTTGAATTCTGGCTTGGATGGCCTTGGTTCGAATGGCTTGTTCTTGGGCTGCCAGAATCAGGCCCTCCTCTGTCTCCTTTTTCAGAGTCCCATTTGGGAACCACAGCCAATTTGGCTCTCAGTTTTTCCCAGGAACTGTCCGTGGAGAGCCTTCTTCTTTGGCCAGTTTTCTCTTCTGCTCTGGATTGTGTTTTTACGGTATTCCCTCTTTGTCTTTTGCACTTGAAGCAGTTTTCTGCTATTGACTTCCCTCAATGTTGGTTCTTAACTTCCTTTCACTCGTGCATGCTTCTCTTCTTCTACGGCTTGTTTCCCTTGCAGAAGCCCTGTCTCTTCCTCCTGATTTTCTGGGCAAAGTCTGTCGACATCACTACGCGGGTGTAATGCGTAGTGGATTGTCATCAGTTCTCTTGTTTTTCTGTCCAGAATTATTATTATTATTATTATTATTATTATTATTATTATTATTGCAAGGGCTGGATGGCCATCTGTTGGGGGTGCTTTGATTATGCATTTTCTGCATGGCAGAAAGGGGTTGAACTGGATGGCCCTTGGGATTTCTGCTGTTGTTGTTATTGTTGTTGTTGTTATTATTATTGTTGTTATTATTATTGCAAAGGCTGCATGGCCATCTGTTAGCGTGCTTTGATTGTGCTTTTCCTTCATGGCAGAAAGAAGGGGGTTGGACTGGATGAACTTTGGGTCTTCCACTGAAATACTGTTCAGTTTATGCTTGTTAAAAAGCTTGTCCATGTCTGAGATAGATAGATAGATAGATAGATAGATAGATAGATAGATAGATAAATAGATAGATAGACACGAATATACCTTCATGCGCACACAGAGAGACAATATAATTATATATAATATAATATAACCCTGATGGCACAGTGGGTTAAAGTGCTGAGCTGCTGAGCTTGTTGACCAAAAGGTCACAGGTTCGAATCCAGGGAGCAGCATGAGCTTCCGCTGTCGGCCCTAGCTTCTGTCAACCTAGCAGTTCGAAAACATGCAAATGTGAGTAGATCAATAGGTACTGCTCTGTGGGGAAGGTAACGGCGCTCCATGTAGTCATGCTGGCCACATGACCTTGGAGGTGTCTACGGACAACGCCGGCTCTTCGGCTTAGAAATGGAGATGAGCACCAGAGTCCCAGAGTTGGACACGACTGGACTTCATGTCAGGGGAAAACCTTTACCTTTACCTTAATATAATAATATTTCTTGAGGTTCCAAGATGGCTTCACAAAACACTTTTGCTTTGAAAAGGACGCCGTGGCTGAAAAAGTGAGATTGATGCTAAAATAAATTGGCCCTCATTCTATCCATTTTCTCTCCTTGATCCATTTCCATTTCATGGCTGATGGAGAGTGAGCTCTGTTACGTTTTGTTATGGATGTGAAAAGGGTAAACAAAGCAGAGAGAATGAAAATGGGTCCAATTTTGGAGGAGTTTTATGGGTCCCATGGACTGCGAGAAGAGACCAACCAATGCCTCCAAAGCCATTCAGAGAAGACCTCCTTCAAGCTGACTTGACGGAGAGGGTCTTATTGCGGACATGTCACGAGATGTTGTGACTCACTGGGAATAACAGCATGCCTGATAAAGCACAAGGCGGGAGGAAGAGATCCCCCTTGGTTTTGGTGCAATTTATTTATTTGTCATGTCAGGGCAACCAGTCCATTATATCACATTTCTAACAGAACAAAGCAAACAAACAGACAAAATACAAAACTTATGAGTTTGGTAGTTGGTTAGATGTCCTTTGAGCAGTATCTGGCCACTTGGAGTGCTTCTGGTGTTGCTGCAAGAAGGTCCTCCCTGGTGCATGTGGCAGGGCTCAGGGTGCATTGCAGCAGGTGGTCAGTGGTTTGCTCTTCTCCACACTCGCATGCCGAAGATTCCACTTGGTAGCCCCATTTCTGAAGGTTGGCTCTGCATCTCGTGGTGCCAGAGGGCAGTCTGTTCAGCGCTTCCAAGTCGCCCAGTCTTCTGTGTGCCCAGGAGGGAGTCTCTCATTTGGTATCAGCCATTGGTTGAGGTTCTGGGTTTGAGCCTGCCACTTTTGGACTCTCGCTTGCTGAGGTGTTCCAGCAAGTGTTTCTGTAGATCTTAGAAAACTATTTCTAGATTTAAGTCGTTGACGTGCTGGCTGATACCCAAACAAGGGATGAGCTGGAGATGTCTCTGCCTTGGTCCTTTCACTATTGGCTGCTACTTCCCGGTGGATGTCAGGTGGTGCAATACCGGCTAGACAGTGTAATTTCTCCAGTGGTGTAGGGCGCAAACACCCCGTGATAATGTGGCATGTCTCATTAAGAGCCACATCCACTGTTTTAGCGTGGTGAGATGTGTTCCACACTGGGCATGCATACTCAGCAGCAGAGTAGCATAGCGCAAGGGCAGATGTCTTCACTGTGTCTGGTTGTGATCCCCAGGTTGTGCCAGTCAGCTTTCGTATGGTATTGTTTCTAGCATCCACTTTTTGCTTGATGTTCAGGCAATGCTTCTTGTAGGTCAGAGCACGGTCCAGAGTGACTCCCAGGTATTTGGGTGCGCTGCAATGCTCCAGTGGGATTCCTTCCCAGGTGATCCTCAGAGCTCGGTGCAATGACATGAGTCTTATTCGAAGTGCTTCCAACGGATGGACGGACGGCATCTGTTCCAAGCCTGGTCTCTCTCGCTCTCTCTTGTCTTCTCCATAATCAGATTAAGAGTTTGCTCATCAAGCCTTCCAACGGCTAGACAGATGGAGGCTGGACGGCTCCGCTTTGGTGTTCCCCCCCCCCTTCTTTTCCATAGGTGTTGCCAGGAACTCTTTCTTTCCCCCATCATTCTGCAAAGACAGATGGAAAGGGTTTGTGCAAATGGGCCAAAGAGTGTTGGTTTGAAGGGCTTCAATGATGAATCGGAGCAAGAAACCAAATGGGAACGGCATGTTGTTCTGTGGGCCCTCCCTCCTTCTCTCCCTCCTCCGCCCCAAACCTGGCTGTCAAGCTTTTCCAACGCCATGATGTCATGTTGAATTAAGGCCAACGACTTTTGCAAATAATTTCTCTTCATTTTGCAAAGAGACCAAACCAAACCTCATTGCAGCAACTTCTGCAATGTTATCCGGCTTTTATTTCACTCCCAGTTTGACCCAACATCAACTGAGAAGTCTGACACAGCACTCACCTCACTTTATGCGCATTCACATTGAGTCCCTGTGGCTGAGAATACGGCCGTCTTCTCATTTAGGTTGCATCCACACTACAGAACGAATGCAGTTTAACCACCTTGGCTCAATGCTAGGGAATCCCTTGGAGTTGTCATTTGCACTCTTTGGCAGAGAAGGCTCAAGACCTTGCAAAACTACAACTCCCATGATTCCATAGGATTGAGTCAAAGTGGTACCAAGCAGCATTAACACTATGCAATGCAGTTGTTGTTCCCAAACCTCCTCCAAACCACACCAGGACGTAAAGTGGGTCATGGGTACAGATTAAATGGGTACAGATTCATTCCGTCTATGAACCCGCATGCTCTCTTCGTTCATCTGGAGAGACCCAGCTCACGATCCCACCTGCGTCGCAAGTGCGGCTGGTGGGGACGAGGGACAGGGCCTTCTCTGTGGTAGCCCCCAACTCTGGAACTCCCTCCCCAAGGACATCAGACAAGCCCCAACGTTGGCAGTCTTTAGGAAGAGCTTGAAGACCTGGCTGTTCCAGTGTGCTTTTCCAGAATAGGAAAACCCCAGCAACATGTCCCAAAAGCACTTTATTAGAGATTAAGATTGTCCGCACATTGCACTTATCTCCAAAAATCCTTATATATCACTCAGCACACTTTAATCTGTACCCATTACATTTGCCCGGCCTAGTTTTTATTGTACCACGGTGTGCTGTTTTATTGTTTACTGTTATTGCTTTAATGTTTTTGATTTGCTTTGGTTTATATGTAATTGTTATATTGCTGTTTTATTGTGGCCTTGGCCTTTGTAAGCCACATCGAGTCCTTCGGGAGATGCTAGCGGGGTACAAATAAAGTTAATAATAATAATAGTAATAATAATAATAATGGGGGGGGGGGGGGAGTGCCAGGTTTGGTCCAAGTCCATCATTTGTGGAGGTCGCAGTGGCCTGTGGGAAGCGAATTGGATGAAGGTACTGCAAATCGCATAATCCATGGTCCATCCTCCCCCAAACCAGGGACAGCTGGTCACCTCTCTACAAGGGATGCCCTCAGGCACTGGCAAGCCACCCCTAAAAACTGTCAGGCCATCAGATGCTGGTGAGGATAATAATAATAATAATAATAATAATAATAATAATAATAACAACAACAACTTTATTTATACTTTGCTACCATCTCCCGACTGCTCACTGGAGGGAAAGATACTAAAGACAAAGTTGAAGTACTTTGGCCACATCATGAGGAGACAGGAAAGCCTAGAGAAGACAATTATGCTGGGGAAAGTGGAAGGCAAAAGGAAGAGGGGCCGACCAAGGGCAAGATGGATGGATGGCATCCTTGAAGCGACTGACTGACCTTGGGGGAGCTGGGGGTGGTGACGGCCGACAGGGAGCTCTGGCGTGAGCTGGTCCATGAGGTCACGAGGAGTCGGAGACGACTGAATGAATGAACAACATCAACAAACTTCAAAACATGTGAATGTTAGTGCAACAAAATGGAGAAAAGTCACCAAGTTGTTTGAAGAGGACAGTGGAGAGTAGCAACATTGTCATTTATTTATTTTATTTCTTATTTATTTCTGGTACTTTTACCCCGCCCTTCTCAATCCCCGGAGGGGGACTCAGGGCGGCTTACAAAAAAGGCAGAATTGATGCCTACACAAAATACACATACGTACAAAGCAGCAGTTAAAAGAATTATCACAGTTAAAATAGTCGGTATATAACACAATCAATAAAAACTAATCTCATGCTCAGTGTTCATCTTTCAGAGTTCCATAATTCCATTCCATTAGTCATTTCCTGACCATTGTCAAAGTCCTTTCTTTATCTGCCCGATTGTCCGAATGCCTGATCCCAAATCCATGTTTTCAGTTTTTTTCCTAAAGGAAAGGAGTGATGTCGCTGATCTAATTTCCCGGGGAGTGAATTCCACAGGTGGGGGGCCACCACCGAGAAGGCCCTGCTCCTCGTCCCCGCCAACCTCACTTGTGATAGAGGCGGGGTCGAGAGCAGGGCCTCCCCAGAGGATCTTAGACAACAATACATGCAATAAAAATAAATCACATAGACAATAACATAAGCATTGACAATAGTATAACACACTTTTAAAATGGGTTGTTGTAGGTTTTTTCGGGCTATATGGCCATGGTCGAGGGCAGAGGTCCTCAAACTTTTTAAACAGAGGGCCAGGTCACAGTCCCTCAAACTGTTGGAGGGCCAGATTATAATTTGAAAAAAACATGAATGAATTCCTATGCACACTGCACATATCTTATTTGTAGTGCAAAAAACACTTAAAACAATACAATAATTAAAATAAAGAACAATTTTAACAAATATAAACTTATTAGTATTTCAATGGGGTGTGGGCCTGTTTTTGGCTGATGAGGTAGGATTGTTGTGTGTTGTGTGCTTTCAAGTCATTTCAGACTTAGGTTGACCCTGAGCGAGGACTGGGTAAATGATCTTGGAGGCCGTATCCGGCCCTCGGACCTTAGTTTGAGGACCATGTTCTAGAGGCATTCCCTCCTGACTTTTCACCTGCATCTATGGCAAGCATCCTCAGCAGTAGTGAGGTCTGTTGGAACTAGGAAAAAGGGTTTATATATCTGTGGAATGACCAGGGTGAGACAAAGAATTCTTGTCTGTTGGAGCTACGTGTGAATGTTTCAACTGACCACCTTGATTAGCAGACAAGAGTCCTTTGTCCCACCCTGGTCTTTCCACAGATATATAAACCCTTTTGCCTACTTCCACCAGACCTCACTACCTCTGAGGATGCTTGCCATAGATGCAGGCGAAGCGTCAGGAGAGAATGCCTCTAGAACATGGCCATATAGCCCAAAAAAACCTACAACAACCCAGTGATTCCGGCCATGAAAGCCTTCGATAATACACTTTTAAAATCTCTGGCTAGGCCAAATGTAATTAAAAAATTAAAATGAAGCTGGTCATGGATGGCCAATTGAAACATTTGCTCCTGGCTCCGGTGGACGGGAGTTCTTTCTCCCTCCCTGGACATTATTCCACAGATGTGTAAACCCCACTGGCCTAGATTCCAGCAGACCTCACAACCTCTGAGGATGCATGCCATAGATGTGGGCAAAATGTCAGGAGAGAATGCTTCTAGAACATGGCCAGGCAGCCCGAAAAACCGACAACCACCCTGTGTCAATTCTGCAGTGTGGATGCATCCCAAGTGGCTTAGAGAACAAGAGAGGCCATTGTTGGCCTTGTCAATGGCTTCAACTCACAGTGACCTGTTCAGTGAGAGATTTCCAAGACGAACCACTCCGCTCAAGCCTTGCCAACCATTGCAGCTTCCTCAGTTGAACGAATCCACTTGTTCTATCGTCTTTCTCACTTCCTACTGTCTTCTTCTTGGCGTTACTGGTAGTTTCCTGAATTTCTATTTCTCTCATTTTGTGCCATTCACAGGCTATTCCTCCGCCGTGCAGAAGTTCGCTCAGACGCTCCAGTCCTTTCAGTTCGATTTTATCGGGGACACTCTGACCGATGATGAGATTAATATCGGTAAGCGATTCCTTTGCACTTTGGTTGGCGATGCTTGAAAGCTTTGCACGCTCCAGGGAGTTCGGCTTGTTTGCTCTTTGCCGTCCAGTGGGCTTTGGCTTACGGTGACCCCATAAGTAAGGCTTGTCCAAGCGAGACGGTCATTGACGGGCAGCTATATGCCTGTGAAACATGGACTGTCTACTAGGCTTGGGCGGTTTCGTTCGTTAATTTCGTAATTCGTTATTAATTCGTATTTAAATTAGCTTACGATCCAATATTGAGCCATGCAGGAATTGTGTGAGGAGTAATAAAGTTTCGAAACAATTTTTTCAATTTATTTCATAATTATTTCGTAATTATTTCAATTTCGTAATTATTTCGTAATTATTTCGTAATTATTTCGTAATTATTTTCGCATGTCTGGTGCAAGTTTTATAGTTGTTGTTTGTTTTATCACACCAACAGTCAACAACAGAGGGAGAGGGAAGCTTCAGAAGTTCCCCCTGTCCCATTTGGAGGTTTTTTTAGCATATTGCGCAATCGCGTCCGCCATTAACGAATTGATTCGTAATTATACGAAATTTCGTATATTTCGAAATTTTTAAAAGGAAAATTTCGGAATTATTAAAAAAAAACAAAACACAAGGGACCCCTAAAAACGAAACAAGTTTAGAACCAATTTTTTCCGTGATTACCCAAGCCTACCATCTACTCTGCCCTATAATTCAGCATCTGAATCCACATTCTCTGCTTTGAACTGGATTATATGGCAGTGTAGATCCAGCGTCAGTCTTGGGGCAATTGGGTCCCATGCAATTTTCTTCCAACGAACTCTTATCCATTCCCCTGAACTACACGAGAAAGTTGAGAGAAGCTCCAAATTAATATATTCTTCAATCTATTTGTCAATATTTTTTGGGGCAAGACCGCCTTTATTTGCAAGGTCCCATTAAATAAATTAAGCATACATATACATATAAAAAAATGCAATGTTCATTGGTGGGACTAACACAACTCAAAAACCACTAAGCAAATTGACACCAATTTTGGACACAATACACATATAAGGCCAACGAGTGTCCATCACCCCTAAAACACACACAAAAAACCCAGCAGAATGGACTTTAACCCCCCCCCAAATAAACCATATATACATATACACATACGTTCATACACATATACACATGCACACATACATACACACACATACACATATATGCAAGCACACACAAATATACACATATACACACCTACATATACACCTACACCCATATACATATACACTTACACTCATATAAACACACATATACACAATATACATATACACAGAAATATGCATATACACATGCACACTTACATACAGACACACACACACATATATGCAAGCACACACAAATATACACATATACACACCCTCATATATATACACCTACACACATATACACTTACACACATATAGACATATACACAATATACATATACACAGAAATATGCATATACCCATGCACACTTACATACAGACACACACACATATATATGCAAGTGTAGTGGAATCTACCTTTAAGACGACAAGGCCGAAGCCTGCATGACAGTAGCTGTCATCTTGGAAGGCAGGCAGAGACAGGAGGAGGAGTCAAGCCGACTCCTGATTGGGTATAGCAATTGGGGGAGGAGTCGGTTGAGAGAGGGAAATAAGCTGTCAGCTTTTGACAGAGAGGGAGAAGTGTCTTGACATCAGACACAGAAGGATGAAATGTTAAGATAGGAAGTTACAGTAGGGATCTGACAGGGAAAGAAAGTTTTAAGTGAGCCTTTAGAATAGGGAATAAGCAGCAGACAAGGGCTAAGGTTACTGTATTGAGAGGATCAGTAACAGAAAGACTTGTCTGTTTATACTGAGGAAAAGTATAAGAGAGCTTATTTGCCCTGTGGGAGAGACAGATAGGGATCTGTTCTCAAGTGATACTGTGTCTAAAGATAGAGCAGTGCGTTTAAGGATTCTCACAGTTGGTAAAAGCTTTACTGTCAGTGGAACTACTTGTTTAAGTAACTAAGTCTCTACAACTGAATTACGCTTCTGTACCGCTCATTATATGAGATGATGTTTGTTTAAAGATTAATAAACCTTTCTTAGTTCACTTTTAACTGATGTCAGCTTCAGTATGTCAATCTCCACAGAACTAACTCAGTCTACCAAACCATTTTAAAGTCCAGTCATCCAGTGAAGAAGCAATAGAAAGAATTAAGAGCTCAAACACACCTTACCTACCACACATAGAATCATAGAATCAAAGAGTTGGAAGAGACCTCATGGGCCATCCAGTCCAACCCCCTGCCAAGAAGCAGGAATATTGCATTCTAATCACCCCTGACAAATGGCCATCCAGCCTCTGCTTAAAAGCTTCCAAAGAAGGAGCCTCCACCACACTCCGGGGCAGAGAGTTCCACTGCTGAACGGCTCTCACAGTCAGGAAGTTCTTCCTAATGTTCAGATGGAATCTCCTCTCTTGTAGTTTGAAGCCATTGTTCCGCGTCCTAGTCTCCAAGGAAGCAGAAAACAAGCTTTCTCCCTCCTCCCTGTGGCTTCCTCTCACATATTTATACATGGCTATCATATCTCCTCTCAGCCTCAGGACAAACAAGGCTGGCCGCTCCCCATAGGGCTTGTTCTCCAGACCCTTGATCATTTTAGTCGCCCTCCTCTGGACACATTCCAGCTTGTCAATATCTCTCTTGAATTGTGGTGCCCAGAATTGGACACAATATTCCAGATGTGGTCTAACCAAAGCAGAATAGAGGGGTAGCATTACTTCTTTAGATCTAGACACTAGGCTCCTATTGATGCAGGCCAAAATCCCATTGGCTTTTTTTGCCGCCACATCACATTCCTGGCTCATGTTTAACTTGTTGTCCACGAGGACTCCAAGATCTTTTTCACACGTACTGCTCTCGAGCCAGGCATTGTCCCCATTCTGTATCTTTGCATTTCGTTTTTTCTGCCTAAGAGGAAAAAGCGTCTGTCAAACCCTTTTAAAGTCCAGTCATCCAGTGAAGAAGCAATAGAAGAATTAAGAGCTCAAACACACCTTACCTACAACACATTCACACCTTTGGTTCCTCAGACCAATAATTCTGAGGTGGTGGCGGCTAATACTACCAATAACATCGGTCATTGACATATTTAACATAGGGTCAGCCTCTAAATTGCGTTACAGCAAGCACACACAAATATACACATATACACACCTACATATACACCTACACCCATATACATATACACTTACACTCATATAAACACACATATACACAATATACATATACACAGAAATATGCATATACACATGCACACTTACATACAGACACACACACATATATATGCAAGCACACACAAATATACACATATACACACCTACATATACACCTACGCACATATACACTTACACACATATAAACAGACATATACACAATATACATATACACAGAAATATGCATATACCCATGCACACTTACATACAGACACACATATATATACGCAAGCACACACAAATATACACATAGACACACACATACATTGATGTACTGTTGGGCTTGGCCTCATGTAAGCCGCTCCGAGTCCCTTGGGGAGATGGTGGCAGGGTATAAATAAAGTTTTATTATCATACATATACACCTACACGCATATACATCTATACATACATATACACATATATGCATATACACAAATACACAAGCATTTGTTGCCCCAAACCAGGTCAAATAAGGTACAGTTATTATATATATACACAATATACATATACACATATAAACACAAATACACAAATATATACACAATTATACACACATAAATACACACACACATATATACACATATATACACATATATACACAGAAATAAACACATATATACACACACAAAACACATATACACAGACTGAGCCACAGCAACATTTGGCAGGGGACAGCTAGTACATATATATATAATATTTCCACAGAGGAGGTTGTGTGGAAGGTGGTCCTTTTCTACAGTGATAGCGATCAATGTGCTCCTCTTGAACCTCCTGATGCTGCTGGGACTCCAACTCCCATTATCCCTTGCAAATGCAGGATGATGGGAGTTGCAGTCCCAAATGGACTGGAAGGTGGTCCTTTTCTACAGTGATAGCCATCAATGTGCTCCTCTTGAACCTCCTGATGCTGCTGGAACTCCAACTCCCATTATCCCTCGCAAATTCAGGATGATGGGAGTTGCAGTCCCAAATGGACTGGAAGGTGGTCCTTTTCTACAGCGATAGCCATCAAGGCGCTCTCCTCTTGAACCTCTGGGTCCTGTTGGACTCCGAACTCCCATCATCTCTCACAAACGGAGGGTGATGGAAGTTGTAGTCCCAACAAAAGTGCTTGACATCAATAGCCATCCTTTCAACCTGTAGCTCTCCCTCCGGATGCTGCCAGACTACAACACCCATCATCCAGCGTCCAAGGCAATCCAGGTGCATGACAGGTGTGCAAATGCCCACCAGTATAAGATGCATTCCCTCCCGTATTATGAATCTATTTGCTAGTATTGACGTGACTATTTCATAGTCCATATATAGCAGTGAAATAGGTCTATAATACTGAACTTTTAGGGAACTTTGATCTTCTTTTGGACATCAGTGTAACGTTGGCTTTTTGTCACGTTTCTGTTACCTCCTTTTTCAAAAATATATGTGAAGTGGTTGTGCTATTTCACCCGTGAAAGCTATGTCATAAATTGCAGTGAAGCCATCTGGTCCGGGTGCTTTATCTAATTTCAACCCTTGGATGGCCGATGTCACTTCATTCATTGTAATTGGATTGTTTAATAATTTGTGTTCCTCCTCTGAGATAGTTGGAAGACTCTCCTTTTGAAGATATTCTTGGCTTTGTTTTTGTGCTATTCCTCTCTTTTTTTTAAATATAAAGTTCTTTAAAATATTTTTGGAAAGCTTGCTTTATCTTTTGTTCTTCTTTTATTTCTTGCTCGTTTATTTTAAACATTTGAATATTTTTTTCTTTTGCATCTCTTTTTAAAGTTTGTTTGCCACCCATTTACAAATAACTTTTAAAATATAGATATACTCTAATGGTATTGGTAACTGAGGATTATGCTTCGGCTTCCTGGATTCAATCCTTTGATCCGTTGTTTGCCTTTCTTTCCTTTGCAGCCGAATCCTTTAAGGAATTTGCGGAGCTGCTCCAGGAGGTCGAACTGGAAAGGTCCATGATGGTAAGGCCCATTGCTCTTCCTTGATGGTCCCAAGGGTTTGGAGGTCTTCATTTGGAGAGTATTTACAGCATTTGGGTCAGGTAGAGACCCAAAAGACTGGGGTGTTGTGTGTTTTCCGGGCTGTGTGGCCAATGTGTTCTAGCAGCATTGTCTCCTTGCTAAATTGCAACATTCACACTTGCTTTAAACAGACAAGGGTTCTTCCACCCTGGACATTATTCCAGATATATGTATGTATATGTATATGTATATGCAGGCATGTAGCCGGGGGGGGGGGGCTTGAGGGGCTTCACCCCCTCCCCGAAATTCTCATGGTGGTCCGTGAGAAGGCCTTACTGATACATTATTTAAACTGTTATGTTTATTCATATCATGATCTGATCACCATGCTCAATATATCCCATATGCATGGGGGTATTGGGGTAACGATACAAAAGGTTTGCTAGGGTAGACCCTCTTTCACTCAGACTCAGCCCCCCCCCCCCAATCAAACTCAGCTCCCCTCCCCCCGAATCAAAATCCTGGCTACGGGCCTGTGTATATGTATATGTATACACACACACACACACACTCCACTTGCCTCATTGTCAACAGAACTTCTAAAAATGATCGCCACAGATGCAGGCGAAACATCAGGAAAGAATGATACTGGAACACATTGGCCAGACAGCCTGAAAAACCCACAGCAACTCTCCTGAAACCCAGGACAGATTTGGGTGTCCATCTTCTGACCTGGAAGGCTACATCCAATGTTCTCAAACTGAATGAGGACTTACAGAATTTGTGTTTACTTTCCTTCTGTAGGTGCAAAACGCTAGCGACCTGTTGATCAAACCGTTGGAAAACTTCCGCAAGGAGCAGATTGGAGTGGCCAAAGTAAGTGTTTCGCCTTTCATTATGGGCTGAATCGTTGAATCATAGAATCAAAGAGTTGGAAGAGACCTGGTGGGCCATCATCCAGTCCAACCCCATTCTGCCAAGAAGCAGGAATATTGCATTCAAATCACCCCTGACTGATGGCCATCCAGCCTCTGTTTAAAAGCTTCCAAAGAAGGAGCCTCCACCACACTCCGGGGCAGAGAGTTCCACTGCTGAACGGCTCTCACAGTCAGGAAGTTCTTCCTAATGTTTAGATGGAATCTCCTCTCTTGAAAGCAAGTTCCTCTGAAGCTGAGAGAGTTCGACATACCCAAGGTTTCTGAGTAGGATACCAGAGCTGAATTCAGTCTCTAGTCTCCAAAAATCCAAGTGCATTATGCAAACCACACTCGGCTTTGAGTGATTCCAAGGAAGTCTGCACTTGCCTTCTTCTGAGGCTGAGGGAGTGTGACTTTCCAAAGGACGTTCTTTGGATTTCAGTGCTCAAAGGAGGATTTGAACCCTGGTTTCTCAGGTCAGTGTAGACTCCTATAATGCTGTTTATTTGGATTGAGCTGGATCATATGGCCATGTAATGTAGTTCAATCTGCATTCATAGAATCATAGAATCCAAGAGTTGGAAGAGACCTCATGGGCCATCCAGTCCAACCCCATTCTGCCAAGAAGCAGTAATGTTGCATTCAAATCACCCCTGACAGATGGCCATCCAGCCTCTGTTTAAAAGCTTCCAAAGAAGGAGCCTCCACCACACTCCGGGGCAGAGAGTTCCACTGCTGAACGCTCTCACAGTCAGGAAGTTCTTCCTCATGTTCAGATGGAATCTCCTCTCTTGTAGTTTGAAGCCATTGTTCCATTGCGTCCTAGTCTCCAAGGAAGCAGAAAACAAGCTTGCTCCGTCCTCCCTGTGGCTTCCTCTCACATATTTATACATGGCTCTCATCATATCTCCTCTCAGCCTTCTCTTCTTCATGCTAAACATGCCCAGCTCCTTAAGCCGCTCCTCATAGGGCTTGTTCTCCAGACCCTTGATCATTTTAGTCGCCCTCCTCTGGACACATCCCAGCTTGTCAATATCTCTCTTCAATTGTGGTGCCCAGAATTGGACACAATATTCCAATTGGACTCATTATAACAGGGTAGATGGGGCCTCTGAATCCTGGTCCCACAACACTGTCTCTCCTTCTCTTTGATGTCAAGGGGCTTTAATAATAATAATAATAATAATAATAATAATAATAATAATAATAATAATAATAATATATTTATCGTGTCAGGTGCAAACCAAACAATTGTATTGTATTAAAAACACATAAACACACAAAGTTTGCAAACTTGGCATTCTATTAAATGTCCTTTGACCAGTATCTGGCCACTTGGAGTGCCTCTGGTGTTGCTATAAGAAGGTCCTCCATTGTGCATGTGGCAGGGCTCAGGTTGCATTGCAGCAGGTGGTCAGTGGTTTGCTCTTCTCCACACTCGCATGTCGTGGATTCCACTTTGTGGCCCCATTTCTTAAGGTTGGCTCTGCATCTTGTGGTGCCAGAGCGCAGTCTGTTCAGCGCCTTCCAAGTTGTCCAGTTTTCTGTGTGTCTCTCATTTGGTATCAGCCATTGATTGAGGTTCTGGGTTTGAGCCTGCCACTTTTGGACTCTCGCTTGCTGGGGTGTTCCAGTGAGTGTCTCTGTAGATCTTAGAAAACTATTTATTGATTTAAGTCATTGACATGCTGGCTGATACCCAAACAGGGGATGAGCTGGAGATGTCACTGCCTTGGTCCTTTCACTATTGGCTGCTACTTCCCGGCAGATGTCAGGTGGTGCAATACCGGCTAAACAGTGTAATTTCTCCAGTGGTGTAGGCGGCAGACACCCTGTGATAATGCGGCATGTCTCATTAAGAGCCACATCCACTGTTTTAGTGTGGTGAGATGTGTTCCACACTGGGCATGCATACTCAGCAGCAGAGTAGCATAGCGCAAGGGCAGATGTCTTCACTGTGTCTGGTTGTGATCCCCAGGTTGTGCCAGTCAGCTTTCGTATGATGTTGTTTCTAGCACCCACTTTTTGCTTGATGTTCAGGCAGTGCTTCTTGTAGATCAGAGCACAGTCCACAGTAACTCCCTGGTGTTTTGGTGTGCTGCAATGCTCCAGTGGGATTCCTTCCCAGGTAATAATCCCCAGAGCTCGAGATGCTTGTCTGTTCTTAAGCTGAAAAGCACATGTATGCATTTATTAAATTAGATCTATTTTGTATTTATTGCTGACTTTTGAAATGTTCAAGAAGGATCGTATTTATACACTGAATAATAAGTACACTAATTATGCTATTTAAATTGTGGTAATGTTTTTAGAAACAGATGGCCAAAGAGAGAATTCTAGTTTTCAATTCCTAAATGAATCAGGAATCAGCTGGTTTTCCCTGTAGTAGGCAGTAAGGGCACCTAGAGCTTCGGAGAGCTTCTGTTCAACCATCTCAAAGCTCCCTGCTTGGGTGGTGATGGCACGATCGTCAGCATAGATGAAACTCTCTGTCCCTTCTGGCTTATCATTTGTGTAGATGTTAAACACTGATGGAGCAAGCACGCTCCCCTGAGGCAGGCCATTCTTCTGCTTTCGCCATTTGCTTCTTTGGCCCTGAAACTCAACAAGAAAGCTCCTGTTTTGTAGCAGGTTTCCTATGAGGCGGGTGAGGTGGTAATCCTTTGGGATATTATACATTTTTCTCAGGAGGAAATATTATTATTAGTATTAGTTCTTACGGCTTTGAGAAAGGCAAACCATTTCTGCTGCCGTTAATTTTGAAACTAGGTAAAGGATAACATGAGTTTGCTCTGGGATGCAGGGACAAAACGACCATTCAACCACTAAGGTTTGATGTATGTTATGCGACTGGTGCAGATAGCCCCTCTGCATCAGAGTAAAGCAAGAACTAATTCAAGTGGAAGGGATTGTGGTAAACACAAGCGGCTTTGCAAGTGGAGAAGCCCTCCCTTGCATTTAGTGGAAAAGTTTTGCGTTCTCCCTCGGCTGGTATCAAAAAGTCAAGGCTGCGGATGAGTCAAAGCCCTTGGCTTGAGACCAGCTTGGAAACGGAGACCTCTTGGAGGAGCTTGGATCCGTCCCAGCCCATCTGGAGCCTTCTAAGGAAGACCACAGCGAAAACCACAAGCCCACCCCCCCTTCCATGTGTTTTAATGTTCTAGGATGCACAACAACACAAGGAAGGTACAGCACTGTGTTGGGCTCTGACTTGGTTCCTTCTCCTGCTTGAGTTTGAAGATCTTCTTGGCAGAAAAGCATTACCAGACACCGCCCTGTGTGCAAATATTTTCCTTTGCACTTTCAAAAAACACATTGGGTTGCTTTTCGTGTTAATCTGCAAAACATTCCTCATTCAAACAGGGCGGAGGACAGATTCCGTATCAGCGCTGTTTATTAATGCCTAGGCCAGGGCTTTCCAAACATTTCATGTTGGCAATGCAGTTTTGAGTTGCGTATCATTTCGCAACATAGAATCCTAGAATCCAAGAGTTGGAAGAGACCTCCTGGGCCATCATCCAGTCCAACCCTCTTCTGCCAAGAAGCAGGAATATTGCATTCAAATCACCCCTGACAGATGGCCATCCAGCCTTTTTAAAAGCTTCCAAAGAAGGAGCCTCCACCACACTCCGGGGCAGAGAGTTCCACTGCTGAACGGCTCTCACAGTCAGGAAGTTCTTCCTAATGTTCAGATGGAATCTCCTCTCTTGTAGTTTGAAGCCATTGTTTCGCATTCTAGTCTCCAGGGAAGTAGTAAACAAGCTTGCTCCCTCCTCCCTGTGGCTTCCTCTCACATATTTATACATGGCTATCATATCTCCTCTCAGCCTTCTCTTCTTCAGGCTAAACATGCCCAGCTCCTTAAGCCGCTCCTCATAGGGCTTGTTCTCCAGACCCTGGATCATTTTAGTCGCCCTCCTCTGGACACATTCCAGCTTGTCAATATTTCTCTTGAATTGTGGTGCCCAGAATTGGACACAATATTCCAGGTGTGGTCTAACCAAGGCGGAATAGAGGCGTAGCATTACTGGGAAGGACTAAACAAGCTTGCTCCCTTCTCCCTGTGGCTTCCTCTCACATATTTATACATGGCTATCATGTCTCCTCTCAGCCTTCTCTTCTTCAGGCTAAACATGCCCAGCTCCTTAAGCCGCTCCTCATAGGGCTTGTTCTCCTGACCCTTGATCATTTTAGTCGCCCTCCTCTGGACACATTCCAGCTTGTCAATATCTCTCTTGAATTGTGGTGCCCAGAATTGGACACAATATTCCAGGTAAAGTGGTCTAACCAAAGCGGAATAGAGCATGGGGAGCATGACTTCCCTAGATCTAGACACTAGGCTCCTCTTGATGCAGGCCAAAATCCCATTGGCTTTTTTTGCCACCAAATCTCATTGTTGGCTCATGTTTAACACAGTTATTCGGCTCTTTAGGGACACATCTGCATAATTTTGAATTGGTTTTAATGGTTATTAACTGGGATTTTTAAAATACTCTTTATATTTAATTGTGTTTTAATGTTTGCATATTTGTATATTTCAAACCAGCTGTCCCCTGCCATGAGTTGCTGTGGCCCAGTCTGTGTATATGTGTTTTGTGTGTGTGTATATATTCATATATATATGTGTGTGTATTTGTGTATATGTGTATATATGTGTGTTTGTGTGTATATGTGGTTTTGTGCATGTGTTGTAATGTATTTTTGTTTTTTGGCTTTTAAAGTCTCATCTGCTGTGTTTTCCAATGTTTTATGAGTGATGGTCACTTGTTGGCAGCATCTTTTTGCTTTTTTGGCATTTTAAGTCCCTTCTGCTGTGTTTTTCAGTGTCTTTATGAGTGATGGTCATTTATTGGCCTGATAGGTGTATTGTGTCCAAATTGGTGTCAATTCGTCCAGTGGTTTTTGAGTTATGTTAATCCCACAAATGAACATTACATTTTTATTTATATAGATTGTGTGCTGGTGCTTTTATCTTAAGCTGCTTTGGGTCTCCTTCGGGAGAGATAAAGTGGGGTATAAATAAACATAATAATAATAATAATAATAATAATAATAATAATAATAATAATAATAATATGAGGGTGATGATCCCTGAAAGTCAAAATAGATAATAATAACAAATGGAACTCTGAAAAAAAGAGACAAAGGAGGGCCTGATTCTGGCAGCCCAAGAACAAGCCATTCGAACCAATGCCATCAAAGCCAGAATTGAAGTCAACAACAGATCCCAAATGTAGACTCTGCAAGGAAGCAGATGAAACAATAGATCCCATCCTCAGCTGCTGCAAGAAGATCGTGCAGACAGACTCCAAGCAGAGGCACAACACCGTTGCTCAGATGATTCATTGGAACTTGTGCCACAAATACCATCTGCCTGCGACAAAGAACTGGTGGGATCACAAGCCAGAAAAAGTTACAGAGAATGAACACATCAAACTCCTCTGGGACTTCCGAATTCAGACAGACAGAGTTTTGGAGCACAATACTCCTGACCTCACAATCGTGTTAAAAAACAAAGTATGGATTGTCGATGTTGCAATCCCAGGTGACAGCAGGATTGAAGAGAAACAACTGGAAAAGCTGACACGATATGAGGATTTAAAGATCAAACTGCAAAGACTCTGGCACAAGCCAGTCAAGGTGGTCCCAGTGGTGATCGGCACACTGGGTGCAGTGCCTCAAGACCTTGGCCTGCACTTAAACAAAATTGGCGCTGACAAAATTACCATCTGCCAGCTGCAGAAGGCCACCTTACTGGGATCTGCACGCATTATTCGGTGATACATCACACAGTCCTAGACACTTGGGAAGTGATCTTATTTGCTGTGGCCAGCAGAGTGATCTTTTTGCTGTGGACTCATCTTGTTGTGTTTCAGATAATAATAATAATAATAAAATATAAATCTCATTATAAACTTTAAATTGTCATAAAACCTAGAACTATCTCAAAACAAACCATTAAAACCAATTCAGAATATGAACACGTACAATATAAAAGTACTACATAAAACAGTTGGCACCCACACCTTGCCTATTAAAATACAAGACTATTCAATACAATGTCACACATCAAAGATAAACAAGGTATTCGAATTTTGATACATTAGCTAGGTTCATTGGATCCATGTAAAAAAGGATTGGGAAGTCAGTTAGGTCTGTGCCTGTTTTACTAGCTAACAAACCAAACCACTAACAAACTATCTCCTCATTGGGTTGCTGTGAGCTTTCCAGGTTGTCTGACTAGGTTTCAGCAGCATTCTCTCCTGATGTTTCATCTTCATTTGTGGCTAATAGCATCTTCAGAGGTCTGTTGGAGGTGAAGCAAGTGGAGTGTGTATATACCTGTGAAAGGACCTTTGTCTGTTTGAAGCAAGCGTGGATGTTGCAATTAGCAAGCTTGAATAGCATTGAGTAGCCATGAAGCTGCAAAGCCTGGCTGTTGTTGCCTGGAGGCATCCTTTGTTTGAGAGGTGTTAATGGGCAATTGGTTGTTTGCTGTCTGGAATTCCCCAGACAGTGTACTTTAGGTACTGTCTTGATTCTCCAGGCAACAACAGCCAGGCAACCTCTAGGCAGAGACCTGCACTGGCCGACTTTGCAGATTCATGGCCACTCCATGCCAATCAATGGCCACTCAATGCCAATTTTCTAAGATCTACAGAGACACTCGCTGGAACACCTCAGCAAGCGAGAGTCCAAAAGTGGCAGGCTCAAACCCAGAACCTCAACCAATGGCTGATACCAAATGAGAAACTCCCTCCTGGGCACACAGAAGACTGGGCAACTTGGAAGGTGCTGAACAGACTGCGCTCTGGCACCACGAGATGCAGAGCCAACCTCAAGAAATGGGGCTACGAAGTGGAATCCTCAACATGCGAGTGGGGAGAAGAGCAAACCACTGACCACCTGCTGCAATGCAACATGAGCCCAGCCACATGCACAATGGAGGACCTTCTTGCGGCAACACCGGAGGCACTCCAGGTGGCCAGATACTGGTCAAAGGACATTTAACCAACTACCAAACTCACAAGTTTTGTATTTTTCTGTTTGTTTGCTTTGTTCTGTTAGAAATGTAATATAATGGACTGGTTGCTCTGACACGACAAATAAATAAATGCCAATCAAGCTGGCTAATTGCAACATTCACACTTGCTTCAAACTGACAAGGGTCCTGGACATTATTCCATAGGTAGACATACACTCCACTTGCCTCATTCCCACAGACCTCTGGACAAACCACTGAGGATGCCTGCCACAGATGCAGGTGAAACATTAGGAGATAATGCCATACAACCTGGAAAACTCACAGCAAATCAGTGATTCCGGACATGAAAGCCTTTGATGACACAGATCTCTTCCTCCGTTCTTTTTGGAGGAGCAAAACGGCTTCCCTCCCCCTTTCCGGATTTGCTCTAGACCGGACTTGGACCGGTGCCACTTTCGAGGGAGGCACACTTTCCAAGTGCCAGGAATTTCTACAAAGCAGACAATGCGCCAAGAAGCGCCGGGAGGGAAGAGCTTTATCCGGGGCTCTTCTTGCCCACTGAGCAGACTTTCAATCCTTTCTGTTGCCTTCTCCAACTCGCTTTCAGACGGCTTTTTGGGGAGCGTTCAAAGGCCCAACCCTCTTGTTTGTTCGCTTGTATAAACAGGCGCTGGCTTGTTCGCTTCCTCCTTGTAATTCGTCTGTAGCGAGCAGGATCCCAGGAAATGGAGGGATTTCTGATGGTTATTGAACACAATCTGCAATCCATGCTTTGTGTAGCTTCTCAGATCTTGCTGCACTGTAACTTCCATCATTCCTGGGCGTTGGCTGTGACAAATGCAAGAGACTCCACTTTGGCAGAAAAAAACGAAATGCAAAGATACAGAATGGGGGACAATGAGACCTGGCTCGAGAGCAGGACGTGTGGAAAAGATCTTGGAGTCCTCAGGGACAACAAGTTAAACATGAGCCAACAATGTGATGTGGCGGCAAAAAAGCCAATGGGATTTTGGCCTGCATCAAGAGGAGCTTAGTGTCTAGATCTAGGGAAGTCATGCTCCCCATGCTCTATTCTGCTTTGGTTAGACCACACCTGGAATATTGTGTCCAATTCTGGGCACCACAATTCAAGCTGGAATACTGTGTCCAGAGGAGGGCGACTCAAATGATCAAGGGTCTGGAGAACAAGCCCTATGAGGAGCGGCTTAAGGAGCTGGGCATGTTTAGCCTGAAGAAGAGAAGGCTGAGAGGAGATATGATAGCCATGTATAAATATGTGAGAGGAAGACATAGGGAGGAGGAGGGAGCAAGCTTGTTTTCTGCTTCCATGGAGACTAGGACGCAATGGAGGAATGGCTTCAAACTACAAGAAAAGAGACATTAGATATAGACATTATATTTATGGGTTGTTGTAGGTTTTTTTCGGGCTATACGGCCATGTTCTAGAGGCATTTTCTCCTGACGTTTCGCCTGCATCTATGGCAAGCATCCTCAGAGGTAGTGAGGTCTGTTGGAATTAGGACAATGGGTTTATATATCTGTGGAAAGGCCAGGGTGGGACAAAGACTCTTGTCTGCTGGAGCTAGGTGTGAATGTTTCAACTGACCACCTTGATTAGCATTTGATGGCCTGGCAGTGCCTGGGGCAATCTTTTGTTGAGAGGTGATTAGATGTCCTTGTTTGTTTCCTCTCTGTTGTTGTTCTGTTCTATTATTTTTATGTTAAGCAATATTTTGTGCCTTTATTATTAGAATTGTCATCATTTTACTAAGTTGACATGGGAAATGGGATAGTACTGACCTTGTGTCTTGACGGCTTTGTCTCCATTTCCCAGATTTGCTTACCCTCATGTGCTTAGCCCAACTATGTCAGAATAAAACAAATGCCAGACAACAGCAATATAAACCTGGCTTTGAGCGTTGATATAATGTGATGCTGCAGCTAAAAAAGCCAAGGGGATTTTGTCCTGCATCAATAGGAGTCTTGTGTGTAGGTCCAGGGAAGTCCTGCTCCCCATGCTCTATTCTGCTTTGGTTAGACCTCACCTGGAATTACACTGTGTCCAATTCTGGGCACCACCATTGAAGGGAGATGTTGACTCTAAGCTGGAACATGCCCAGAAGAAGAGGGTGACTAAAATGATCAAGGTCTGGAGAACAAGCCCTATGAGGAGCGGCTTAAGGAGCTGGGCATGTTTAGCCTGAAGAAAGAAGGCTGAGAGGAGATATGATAGCCATGTATAAATATGTGAGAGGAAGCCACAGGGAGGAGGGAGCAAGCTTGTTTTCTGCTTCCCTGGAGACTAGGACATGGAACAATGGCTTCAAACTACAAGAAAGGAGATTTCATCTGAACATGAGGAAGAACTTCCTGACTGTGAGAGCTGTTCAGCAGTGGAACTCTCTGCCCCAGAGTGTGGTGGAGGCTCCTTCTTTGGAAGCTTTTAAACAGAGGCTGGATGGCCATCTGTCAGGGGTGCTTTGAATGCAATATTCCTGCTTCTTGGCAGAATGGGGTTGGACTGGATGGCCCAGGAGGTCTCTTCCAACTCTATGATTCTATGATTGAGCTTTGTAGAGGAACAGGGCCATGCGTTGTGTCAAGCCTTGTCTTAAAAGAGCTGGGCATGTTTAGCCTGAAGAAGAGAAGGATGAGAGGAGGCAAGATGAGGGCCATGTATAAATATGTGAGAGGAAGCTACAGGGAGGAGGGAACAGGCTGCCCTGGAGACTAGGACGCAATGGCTTCAAACTACAGGAAAGGAGATTCCACCTAAACATTAGGAAGAACTTCCTGACTGTGAGAGCTGTTCAGCAGTGGAACTCTCTGCCCCGGAGTGTGGTGGAGGCTCCTTCTTTGGAAGCTTTTAAGCAGAGGCTGGATGGCCATCTGTCAGGGGTGATTTGGATGCAATATTCCTGCTTCTTGCAGAATGGGGTTGGACTGGATGGCCCAGGAGGTCCCTTCCAACTCTAGGATTCTATGATTCTATGAATTCAAACAGTCAATTATAATGCCGAGCTTTATTTTGCAGCCACCAAAATCCACCGACAAGCCACTTTGGGTTTTCTTTCTGCTGCTTTTGAGCTGGCTCTGACCCAAAGCCTTGCGGTGTGTTGGTTTGTGAATTAGGGCCGAAGGAAATCCATTTGACGGGTTGTGAGAGTTGCCAACGTGTTGCAGGCACAGCTGTTTTGGGTCCCGAACGGGAGACAGCGTGTGCCTCTCCCCTCCTCCTTTCCTCTCTTTCCTTCCTGGTAAGCTCTTCTCTTTCTTAGAAAGAGGCTGAGGGGCTGAAGCATTCAAGGAAAGCAGATGGCATCCCATCCCTTTGGCAGTTCTGTTTCCTCGAAGCTCTTGGCCATCAAAGCGATGAGCACTCCGTTCGCCCCGATTCTCCGTTTGCACAAAGAGCCGAGGAGGAAACCACTTTGGGACTCAGCCTTGTGTTGATTGTGTGTTTACTAAGTGCTGCAATGCTTCATCCATGAAAGAAAAGCACTTACTACTTACTTAGACGATCTCTCGTTGTCCGAATAAGATTGTCCTCCAAGTTCGGTGTCCTGGCGGTGGGCCATAGGTGACTGTGGGGCTCTATTCTTGATCTTCATCTTCTCCCGCAGTGAGGGCATTGGAAGGCAGTCCCAGTTGGGGTTGGCTCGACACGCCTTCCTCTTGGCACATTTCTCCCTTTCATCCTCCATTCGTGCCTCTTCAAATTCTGCAGCACTGCTGGTCACAGCTGACCTCCAGTAGAGCTCAAGGGCCAGGGCTTCCCAGTTCTCTCTGTGTGTATGCACAGTTTTTAAGGTTGGCTTATTGAGCCCATCTTTCAATCTCTTTTCCTGTCCACCAACATTTCCTTCCATTCTTGAGTTCGGAGTAGAGCAACTGCTTTGGGAGATGGTGGTCAGGCATCGGGACAACGTGGCTAGCCCAGCGGAGTTGATGGCAGAGGACCATCACTTCATTGCTGGTGGTCTTTGCTTCTTCCAGCACGCTGACGTTTGTCCGCTTGTCTTCCCAAGAGATTTGCAGATTTTTCGGAGGCAATGCTGATGGAATTGTTCCAGGAGTTGCATGTGACGTCTGTAGACTGTCCATGTCTCGCAGGCATATAGCAGGGTTGGGAGGACAATAGCTTTATAAACCAGCCCCTATGGATGTCCCAGTCCTCAAACACTCTATGCTTCATTTGGAAAAATGCTGCACTCGCAGAGCTCAGGCAGTGTTGTGTTGAAAGAAAAGTACTTGTGCATTAGAATATGAAATATATCAGGAGGAAGGCCAAGTCAGAGGTGGGCATCTTTCGGGCTGTTGTTGTCATTATTATTTCTATGGGATGTAACTTCATGCATATTTGCATGAAGTATTTGGTAGAGGTGTGTAAAATTCCATTGGATAATTTGGATTTTGGATAATTTTGGAGATACGGCAGCTGAGAAATGGACTGGGAAGGACCCCTTTGGAACCTTCCCAGCAAAGCCTAGAGAAGACAATGATGCTGGGGAAAGTGGAAGGCAAAAGGAAGAGGGGCTGACCAAGGGCAAAATGGATGGATGGCATCCTTGAAGTGACTGGACTGACCTTGAAGGAGCTGGGGATGGTGACGGCCGACAGGGAGCTCTGGCGTGGGCTGGTCCATGAGGTCACAAAGAGTCGGAGACGACTGAACGAATGAACAACAACAACAACAGAAAGAAAAATAGACCACCCAATCTTTTGGCTAAAATTTCCAGAAAGATTTGTTGATTCTGACTTAGGAACTGGAGAGGGAGTTCCACAGCTGAAGGGCCACCACTGAAAAGGCCCTGTCTCTCATTCCCACCAATTGCACCTGCGAAGAAGGCAGGACAGAGAGCAGGGCGTGTCCAGATGATCTCAATCTCCGAGAAATTTGGCAGGCTTGCAATCATAAATGTGTCCTCCAAGGGAGCCAGTTTCATCCTGATAGCCATGAATATGATGGAGAGATGAGCTTCTAATTTTCCCCCATTGGCACCAAAAGAATGAATATTCCTGTAACGGAAACAGAATCCTGAATTCCGGATCCAAAAAAATCCTGAATTTCCCAATTTTTCCCAAAAGCAGAATGGGGGGCATCCAAAAATGGAACTGAAAACAGTACGGATTTCTGCCATTTTGCACACCCCTAATATTAATTACACAACAAAGGTGTCCCTCTTGAAGTATTTAAAAATCTTCTCCAGGCCAATCCTAGAATCCTAGAGTTGGAAGAGACCTCCTGGGCCATCATCCAGTCCAACCCCATTCTGCCAAGAAGCAGGAATATTGCATTCAAATCACCCCTGACAGATGGCCATCCAGCCTCTGTTTAAAAGCTTCCAAAGAAGGAGTCTCCGCCACGCTCTGGGGCAGAGAGTTCCACTGCTGAACGGCTCTCACAGTCAGGAAGTTCTTCCTCATGTTCAGATGGAATCTCCTCTCTTGTAGTTTGAAGCCATTGTTCCCTTGCGTCCTAGTCTCCAAGGAAGCAGAAAACAAGCTTGCTCCCCCCTCCTCCCTGTGGCTTCCTCTCACATATTTATACATGGCCCTCATCATGTCTCCTCTCAGCCTTCTTTTCTTCAGGCTAAACATGCTCAGCTCCTTAAGCCGCTCCTCATAGGGCTTGTTCTCTAGACCCTTGATCATTTTAGTCACCCTCCTCTGGACCCATTCCAGCTTGTCAATATCTCTCTTGAATTGTGTTGCCCAGAATTGGACACAAGATTCCAGGTAAAGTGATCTAACCAAAGTGGACTAGAGCATGGGGAGCATGACTTCCCTAGATCTAGACACTATGCTCCTATTGATGCAGGACAGAATCCCATTGGCTTTTTTTGCCACCACATCACATTCCTGGCTCATGTTTACCTTCCTGTCCACGAGGACTCCAAGATCTTTTTCACACATACTGCCCTCGAGTCAGGCATCATCATCCCCCATTCTGTATCTTTGCATTTTGTTTTTTCTTCCTAAGTGGAGTATCTTGCATTTGTCAGTTTTGAACTTCATTTTGTTGAACAATCATCCCATCTTCCATTTGGAAACTTGTTTTGCTTGGAAACTCTGGCTTGGAACTCTAAATGCAGACAGAAATTGCTTGTTTTTGTTGCCTCATCACACTGCTGACTCACATTCCTGGTGTATACATGTGTGAATAAAAATACACACACTGCAGCAAAGTCTTTCCTGCATGTGTATCCTTTCCCCTTTTTGTGGTTTCCTCTTGCGGCTTGGCACCCAGCTCCGTTTCTAAGGCTTTGTTTGGTTGTGGGTGATGCCAGCTCCTCGGTTGTCTCTCCATGAAGTGTGGCGAGTTCCGCTTCATGCCCACTTTGCTTCAGGACTCGTTGGCTTCCTGTTTTGGGCTTCTTGGTAGTTGCTGACATGGAGCATCATTGGCAGGTTTTGCATTTGCAAGAGTGTCGTTGCTGTCGTTTTGCAGTGTAAATATGGCAAGTTCCCCCATTGTACAGTTCTGCATTTTCCATGCAGCTCTACCTAGTGTAACCCCCTCATTGTTGACATCTACAAAATGCAAAGATACAGAATGGGGGACGATGAGGCCTGACTCGAGAGCAGTACGTGTGAAAAAGATCTTGGGGTCCTCGTGGACAGCAAGTTAAACATGAGCCAGGAATGTGATGTGGCGGCAAAAAATAGCCAATGGGATTTTGGCCTGCATCAATAGGAGTCTTGTGTCTAGGTCCAAGGAAGTCCTTCTCCCCATGCTCTATTCCGCTTTGGTTAGACCACTTTACCTGGAATATTGTGTCCAATTCTGGGCACCACAATTCAAGAGAGATGTTGAAGCTGGAATGTGTCCAGAGGAGGGCGACTAAAATGATCAAGGGTCTGGAGAACAAGCCCTATGAGGAGCGGCTTAAGGAGCTGGGCATGTTTAGCGTGAAGAAGAGAAGGCTTGAGAGGAGATATGATAGCCATGTATAAATATGTGAGGGGAAGTCACGGGGAGGAGGGAGCAAGCTTGTTTTCTGCTTCCCTGGAGACTAGGACGGGAACAATGGCTTCAAACTACAAGAAGGAGATTCCATCTGAACATGAGGAAGAACTTCCTGACTGTGAGAGCCGTTCAGCAGTGGAACTCTCTGCCCCGGAGTGTGGTGGAGGCTCCTTCTTTGGAAGCTTTTAAACAGAGGCTGGATGGCCATCTGTCAGGGGTGCTTTGAATGCAATATTCCTGCTTCTTGGCAGAATGGGGTTGGACTGGGTGGCCCAGGAGGTCTCTTCCAACTCTAGGATTCTATGATTCTATGATTGAGTTTTGTAGAGGGACAGGGCCATGCGTTGTGTCGAGCCTTGTCTTCTTGGCTTGGCTTTTCCTCCTTCACTTCTTTTTTGCCTTTGGAAACTTCCACATCCCACAACCAAACCCTGTTGCAAACCCTTCCTTTCTAGGAGCGCAAGAAGAAATTTGAGAAGGACGGAGAGAGGTTTTACTCCATGCTGGACCGCCATTTGAACTTGTCCTCCAAGAAGAAAGAGTCCCAGTTGCAAGAGGTAAGCAGAGAGGTTGCCCAGTTGCAAAGACTGGAAGCCCCGGTTGATAGGAAGCTGTGTTGGATTCAGCCAGGGATGCAACTCCCACAGTCCATAATCATGGCTGTCCTGGCTATGGTTGCTGGGATTTGCAGTCCAACACTGTTCGGAGGGCCGAATGGCATCTACTTCTTCGGTCCACAATTTTGTGTCCCAATTGTTAAACTTGGCCACGTCTATTATTGGGCTGGTCAATTGGATCTCCAAAGCTGGAGATTTTCTTTCTTTTGGGGGCAGACAGTGTAGATGACCATAATAATAAGCTCCACGATGGAGCTTCAATGAAATACACCAAGTACATTTATCATCTCAAACTGGGTTCAGTTTCTGGTCCTTCCGGAATTCCTAGTAGTAATTCCGTCCAAAGACATTGTCCAGAGCTAGCCAAGATGATGATGATGATGATGATGATGATGATGATGATGATGATGATGATTAGAAACACAACAAGATGAGTCCACAGCAGACAAGACCACTCTGCTGGCTGTTGTATTGGATCACACATCGGACACTTCCCAAGTGTCTAGGACTGTGACGTTTGGGTGAATAATGTGTGCACATCCCAGTAAGGTGGCCTTTTGCAGATTGTAATTTTGTCAGCGCCAATTGTATTTAAGTGCAGGCCAAGGTCTTGAGGTACTGCACCCAGTGTGCTGATCACCATTGGGACCACCTTTACTGGCTTGTGCCAGAGTTTTAGCGGTCCAATCTTTAAATCCTCATATCGTGTCAGCTTGTTGTTGTTGTTGTTGTTGTTGTTGTTGTTATTTCGATTTACTTGAAGCTAGTGCACCATTGACTCTAACGCGCACCTCAGTTTTCAAAACCCTGAAACCCAAAAAAAGTGTTTACCATATTACACCTATCTAATGCACACCCTAATTTTGGGAAGGTAATTTAGTCCAAAAAGGTGAGCATTAGAGTCGAGTAAATACGGTATTTATACCTTGCTTTATCTCTCCCCAAAAGAGACTCAAGACTTTGGTAGCTTCGTAGGCCCATTCTGTCTCCCTCTCTTGACTTTAGCTTCCTCACTCTCCAAAATTCAATTTTCTGCATTTTTTTTCCAAAACAGGAAGTTCACTCTCTATTTTTGATTAATAAAGCAAGCTAAAGGAGGGGAGCATGCAACCTCAAGCTCTATGTGAGCTGGAAGGAGCACTGTGTGATCCGTTGTCCTTCTGGATACTCTCAAGCCCAATATTTTTCATGGGTATTATGTTTTTTGGTCAAAATAGACTCTACGAGGAGCTTCTTTTGGTTTGTAGAAACCATACCAGGAGTTTCCACAAAAAAACCAAAACAAAACCATCTACTGCCAGTCAGAAACACTAAGGAAGCCTTGTTGCATCTTCAGATCATACTTGCCCATTGATCAATGGCTTCCTATTTATTTATTTATGTATTTATTTATTTAGAAGTTTTCTATACTGGCCTTCTCACCTCAGCGAGGGACTCAGGTCGGTTTACAGCATATATGAAAGTACAATAATATATAAGTACACAAAGTGCAACGTCATTACATATTAAAATAGTACAATAAAGTACAATAAAAACATCATCATCACAATTACCTAAGCCAAGTCGTCAATCCAGTCATAGTCATTTATTTATTTATTTGCAGGGGACTCAGGGCGGATTACAGTGTACACATATATGGCAAACATTCAATGCCAATTTTTGACATACAAACATATACAGACATACACAGAGGCTATTTAACTTTTTCTGGCCGCCAGGGAAGCTGTCGCTTTCATCGTCCACCTGCGATGCTGATGAAGCACTTCCGCATTCCCCGCATGCTTCCCTGCTGGAATGTTTTGCTGGAGTCTTCTTTATGGCCTCATAAATCAGTTAATTTAGCATCCCCACACTTTTTTAAGGTGGTACCTAATTTTCCTACTTGACAGATGCAACTGTCTTTTGGGTTGCAAAGGTCGACAACATGCTACACCCAATTGGTTGGAAACCCACTCCAACCCGGGCTGGCTTCGAACTCATGACCTTTTGGTCAGAGTGATCTTAATGCAGCTGACACTCAGCCAGCTGCGCCACAATCCTTCCAGCCTTCATCTCTTTCGATTCCTCATTCATTTCATCAAGAGTGAATTAAGTTCAAATAAAGTTCAGCTAAGAAATTGGAACAACGTGATTCCAATCGTGGTGGAAAGGCACAAAATGCATGGGTTTTTTCTTAGAGGAATGGTTGTTCTTGGTTGTTTGTGGTGCTATGGCCTCCATGGACATTGCAATAGCATGTTGCGTGACCTCTTTCTTTTTGTCACATTCCTCATCCAGGCGGACTTGCAAGTGGATAAAGAGCGCCACAATTTCTTTGAGTCCTCTCTGGAATATGTGTATCAGATCCAACAGGTGCAAGAAAGCAAGAAATTCAGTATCGTGGAGCCGGTAAGCATGGCAGAAATGTGGGGATGAGCCTTGGTGATGAAGCAATCCCTGTTTGGTATTGTTAGGTATGATCAACAAAACATCAAACATGGTTCGTATTCATACGAGAGTTTGTATACATATTATACACACATTTTTCAAGGCAGCCCTCTTGCTCTGAGATTCCTCCCACTGATCTCTTGAACCTATATCGACAATATTGGATTTTGGATTTTGGAATTTTGGTCGTCTTACTGTTGGATTTGACACAGAATGAGTCTGAACTTGCTGCCCATATAAGCCGTCCTTTGTTCCTTCTACAGGTGCTGGCCTTTCTTCACAGCCTCTTCACCTACAACAACCTGACCGTGGAGTTGACCCAGGACTTCCTTCCATATAAACAACAGCTCCAGCTCAGCCTGCAAAATGTGAGTTTGCTCAAACCACTCAAGATCTCCCTTCCTTTTTTGTGCTTCTCTAGAAGTACTTCTGACTTTCCTCATCCTTCAACAGACGAGGAACCATTTCACCAGCACGCGAGAAGAGTTGGAGGACCTCAAGAAACGGATGAAGGAAGCACCCCAGACCTGCAAACTTCCTGGGAAGCCAACCATAGAGGGATACCTATATTCCCAGGAGAAATGTAAGTGACTGGTACTTTGGTGAGATAACGTTGAAGATCTGTCTCCCATATCCAGGCATGGATGTTGAGGGTCCACTGGAAGATGCTGGAGGATTTGCAACCATGTCTGAAGTATCTTAGTGGTGGATTCCTATGCTGGGAGTGAGTTGGGCTAGATGATCCATGGAGTTGCCTCCAACTCTGTGGTTCACTGAACAGATGACCAGGACAACCCTGGTTAGGACTCACTCTGATTGGTGTCCATGGGTCCACCTTTTGTGTATATTGACGTGGGTCAGTCCTACATGAAGCAAGTCATAGACAGCATCAAGTCAAGACAGCATAGACTATCTGCCAGAAGCATTTTTGTCCAAATGCCTTTGGATTCCCATCCCATGAGGGTTTCACTCATCCTATTCCTCTGGCCAAGAGGATCTCACATTATCTTTTGGCAAATTAAGCTGGCAGGTCAGATAATAAACCCAAAAAGACCATAGAATCATAGAATCATAGAATCAAAGAGTTGGAAGAGACCTCATGGGCCATCCAGTCCAACCCCATTCTGCCAAGAAGCAAGAGTAAACTTTGAGCAGAGGTGGGGATGTGTGATCTCAAGCTTCAACACCTAGCAGTGACTATTTGAACAGATTGTATTGAAGGCTCTTTCACTCATAGAATCATAGAATCAAAGAGTTGGAAGAGACCTCCTGGGCCATCCAGTCCAACCCCATTCTGCCAAGAAGCAGGAATATTGCATTCAAATCACCCCTGACAGATGGCCATCCAGCCTCTGTTTAAAAACCTTCAAAGAAGGAGACTTCACCACACTCCGGGGCAGAGAGTTCCACTGCTGAATGGCTCTCACAGTCAGGAAGTTCTTCCTCATGTTCAGATGGAATCTCCTCCTTTGTAGTTTGAAGCCATGGCTCCATTGCGTCCTAGTCTCCAGGGAAGCAGAAAGGAAGCTTGCTCCCTTCTCCTCCCTATGACTTCCTCTCACATATTTATACATGGCTCTCATCATATCTCCTCTCAGCCTTCTCTTCTTCAAGCTGAACATGCCCAACTCCTTAAGCCGCTCCTCATAGGGCTTGTTCTCCAGACCCTTGATTATTTTAGTCGCCCTCCTCTGGACACATTCCAGCTTGTCAATATTAGACTCAGGTTGAAACTTTCCTTGTATATATTAGCAGTGTTTTTACCCTTGTCCATGTGCATCTAGCATGGCATTCGTCCTGCTTTTAAGTCATCAGTTTATGAATCTGTTGTGCTCTTTTTACAGTTGCGCAAATTGGGTCTTTGGACTGTAATAAAGTTTCGTTAAACCCTTTGCTTTGCTCTAGGGGCATTGGGGATCTCATGGGTCAAGTACTACTGCCAGTATGAGAAGGAGTCCAAGATGTTACGGATGACGCCCATGGAGCAGAAGCCAGGAGCCAAGCAAGTAAGTGGCTTCCTCTGCTGGTTTCTTAGCAAACAGTTGTCATAAGTCCTTTTTAAAACATTAAATAGGTTCTTTTATTCTGCTTTCAGTGAGACAGGTTGCAGGAGGCACTTTCAGAGAAAGACATAGACACAGTAGACACCAGTAGTTGGTTTTATAATAATTTATATTGGTTGCATAGATAAAAGGGGGATATTGAACCCACATTGACACATATACTCTAACATTCAATCATTCATTCCTCATTCATTCCTCACGCATTCTTACCATTCTCCTTGTTGAAGATGATCAGCTTCTTGAGAGGAGGCAGTGGCTGTTCATGATGGTGTTCAGAAATGGTGTTCAGTTGGTCTAACACACTCCTTCTGAGAGAGAAGGGCCCTTTTATGTAGTACTAGCCGTCCCCTGCTACGCGTTGCTTGAGTATTTTCTATTGGTCATGGGGGTTCTGTGTGGGAAGTTTGCCCAATTATGTCGTTGGTGGGGTTCAGAATGCTCTTTGATTGTAGATGAACTATAAATCCCAGTAACTATAACTCCCAAATGTCAGGGTCTATTTCCCCCAAACTCCACCTGTGTTCATATTTGGGCATATGGAATATTTGTGCCAAGTTTGGTCCAGATCCATCATTGTTTGAGTCCAAAGTGCTCTCTGGATGTAGGTGAACTACAACTCCCAAACTCAAGATTAAATTAAAAATGTATATAGAGGATCCTGTCTACAGTCTTATAGGATCCTCTATATACATTTTTAATTTAACTTTACATTAAGGTGTTGAATCATTGGTTGCCATTCATTAACAAAGTTGTCTAATGTTTCTCCTCTTAATAATACAGTTATTTTGTCCATTATCAACATATCTATAATATATTTTTCCCATTCTTCTAAAGGAGGTATATCTGGGGTTTTCCAATATCTAGCCTTGAGTATTTTCTATTGGTCATGGGGGTTCTGTGTGGGAAGTTTGCCCAATTATGTCGTTGGTGGAGTTCAGAATGCTCTTTGATTGTAGATGAACTATAAATCCCAGTAACTATAACTCCCAAATGTCAGGGTCTATTTCCCCCAAACTCCGCCTGTGTTCATATTTGGGCATATGGAATATTCGTGCCAAGTTTGGTCCAGATCCATCATTGTTTGAGTCCAAAGTCCTCTCTGGATGTAGGTGAACTACAACTCCCAAACTCAAGGTCAAGGTCCACTAAACCCTTCTAGTGTTTTCTGTTGGTCATGGGAGCCCTGTGTGCCACAGTTGATTCAATTCCTTCATTGGTGGAGTCCAGAATGCTCTTTGATTGTCGGTGTACTATAAATCCCAGCAACTACAACTCCCCAATGACAAAATCATTTTTTTTTAGTGATGGTCACTCCTTGGGTTAGTAAGTGTCTTGTGGTCAAATTTGGCGGCAGTTTGTCCAGTAGTTTTTGAGTTCTGATAATCCCACAAATGGACGTTACATTTTTATTTATATAGATTTCCTGTTGATGTGGTTCTGAAAGTTGTAAATTGCTGACAGACAGATTCCATCAGTTCCTGGACAGATGTTGATTTTGCTTAATTGGCTTTCCTTATCAAGGAGCCTTGTAAACATTTCTGTAAAGAGCCACAGTGTTGACTTCCTTACTTAGAAGACCCATCAGCAATGTCAACAGTTAATCATTTGTTTCCAGTCTCATCAGCAATTTTTAATTACAGTCCATGAGTTCTTCACCTGTTTCTTGTAGTTTTCCAGGCCTCATTCCTTAGAATGGTATCTTCAGCCCAATTAGGCCACATTCGTACGCCTTTCATACAATCTCACTCAAACTATACAGCATATTTTATCATGACATAGTTGCTCCCCATAGAGTTTGGTGTGAGGACAGGTGAAATGCACAACGTTGACCATCTTGTTGGTGATACACATCACTTCCATCTTTCTACTATTGTTGTGAAGGGAAGCATTTGCTACTTGCCTTGTCCAACAACCCTCTTCCCTCAAGAGACTCACTTTCCTCCAAAGTCAAGAAGAACAGACTAGGAGAAACCCAATGAATCATGGAAGTAAGCTATGTGTCATGTTTCAGGAATGGGTCATCTCTAGCTGGAACTCATCAACATAACTCCTCCTTGTCCTTCTCTTTCCTTAGTTTGAGACTCAAGGTGGTTTTGGTGGGAGAAGGCATTAGGGATGCTGGACCAAAGGCGTTGCCAAAGTTGGCCAACTATGTGCTAGGGACGTCTTCATGGAATGGAAGATGGTCCTTCATGACTTCTGCCACTTCCATCTTTCTATTGTTGTTGGGAAAGGAAGCATTTGCTACTTGCCTAGTCCAACATCCCCCTCCCCTCAAGAGACTCACTTTCCTCCAATACCAGTTGTTCTTCTTGACTAGGAGAAATCCAATGAATCATGAAAGTAAGCTATGTGTCATGTTTCAGGAATGGGTCATCTCTAGCTGGAACTCATCAACATAACTCCTCCTTGTCCTTCTCTTTCCTTAGTTTGAGACTCAAGGTGGTTTTGGTGGGAGAAGGCATTAGGGATGCTGGACCAAAGGCGTTGCCAAAGTTGGCCAACTATGTGCTAGGGACGTCTTCATGGAATGGAAGATGGTCCTTCATGACTTCTGCCACTTCCATCTTTCTATTGTTGTTGGGAAAGGAAGCATTTGCTACTTGCCTAGTCCAACATCCCCCTCCCCTCAAGAGACTCACTTTCCTCCAATACCAGTTGTTCTTCTTGACTAGGAGAAATCCAATGAATCATGAAAGTAAGCTATGTGTCATGTTTCAGGAATGGGTCATCTCTAGCTGGAACTCATCAACATAACTCCTCCTTGTCCTTCTCTTTCCTTAGTTTGAGACTCAAGGTGGTTTTGGTGGGAGAAGGCATTAGGGATGCTGGACCAAAGGCGTTGCCAAAGTTGGCCAACTATGTGCTAGGGACGTCTTCATGGAATGGAAGATGGTCCTTCATGACTTCTGCCACCTCCATCCTTCTATTGTTGTTGGGAAGGGAAGCATTTGCTACTTGCCCAGTCCAACATACCCCTCCCCTCAAGAGACTCACTTTCCTCCAATACCAGTTGTTCTTCTTGACTAGGAGAAACCCAATGAATCATGGAAATAACTTATGTGTCATGTTTCAGGAATGGGCCATATCTAGGTGGAACTCATCAATAGAATTCCTCCCTGTCCTCCTCTTTCCCCAGTTTGAGAATCAAGGTGGTTTTGGTGGGAGAAGGCATTAGGGATACTGGACCAAAGGCGCTGCCAAAGTTGACCAACTATGTGCTAGGGACGTCTTCATGGAATGGAAGATGGTCCTCCATGACTGCTGCCATTGGGGAAAAAAGCCCATAATTCATTGTTGGATGCTGAGTTGCAACTCCCCAGTCTTACTGTTCATATGTAGTTGTGGATGCTTGTAGGTGGTGATACTTCTTGGGTGGTGGTGATCGTTATCAGCCTCAAGGCAAATCCACTAATTAGGATTCTATTCCCATGGCTTCCAAACAAACAGGTCTAAGAACCTCCTTTAATCATCCTCTGACTTTGCAAGACTGCCTTGGCCCACTTCTTTGTCCTGATGGATTTGCATTGATTTCAACACTACGCTGTGTTGACTCTTCTTTGTTTATTAGTTCTACAAAGAGGTTGGCTCTCACTGTCTCTCTTCTCAGGGTCCCTTGCACCTGATGCTCAAGTCCTGTGTGAGGAGGAAGACCGACTCCATAGACAAACGGTTTTGCTTTGACATCGAGACACTTGAAAGGTGAGCAGGAGTAGAGAACCGCTGAAGATGACATGGCAGCTTCATTGGCTCTTGGGTCGACTCTGTCTGAACAAATACGAAGGTCCACCATCATGTATCATGTCACAATGTGGGGCCATTTCCCTGAGAGTCTTTGCGGTTGTATGGTATCAGAACAAAGTCAAACTGAACGTAGCCTGAAGTTAATGACTGGATTTGAAGTACAGAAGCTCCTCTTGCTGTCAAATGGTACGGGGGTTGAATGAAAAGTAATGCCTCCACTTTCATAATTCCTCAACAGATGGCAGTACTGGTATGCAACAGGTACTGGCTTGTTCAGTAGACTCTCCTCTATAGTTCCATTTTGGCAGAAAGCCTTAGCATTGAACGGTTGTGTTGTTAAAGTGCGAAGTATGGAACCCTGCGCAGACTGTCGGTCAATGTGACTTAAGCAGGGTGCAGTCATTGAATTATTGACAGAAGAAAGTGTCACCCCAAAGGAGATTCATCAGAGAATGCAAGCTGTTTAGGGTGATTGTGTTGATGTGAGTACTGTGCATCGTTGGGCGAGTAAGTTTAAAGATGTTGAGGTGGGAACATCTGACTTGCGCGACAAACAAAGAGTTGGACGTCCTGTAACAGCAACCACCGAGTTTCACAAGCAAAAGGTTGACAGAAGGATTCAGGACGATTGTTGTATCACACTGAGAGAAATTTCAAGCATAATCAGCATTTCTGTTCCCGATAATGAAAGAACATCTGCGGGAACATCACTATGCTTCTGATGAAGACGTTGAGAGAACTATGAGATGCTGGTTGCGGAAACAGAGTGTCGACTTCTTCCGTGACAGCTTTAGAAAACTTGTCCATCGTTGGCAGAAATGTATCCAATTGTCTGGTGATTATGTAGAAAAGTGATAGTTAAAGAGCACATTCCAAGGATTATTTCTGCGTTTGATTTATTAAAATATTCCCATCCAAACTCAAGTAACCAAGGTGGAGGCGTTACTTTTCATTCAACCCTTGTAAAAGGGGTTCCTATGGCCTACTTTGAAAAGAATTGAAGGTGACATCTAGGAGAGAGTGGTCCATCCGTTTTGCCAGAAAATGGGTGGTCTAAGGAAATCAAGAGTATTGGGAAGTACAAGTAACAACCTTTGGATTGTTGAAGGCTTTCATGGCTGGAATCACTGGGTTGTTGTAGGTTTTTTCGGGCTATATGGCCATATTCTAGAGGCATTCTCTCCTGACATTTCGCCTGCATCTATGGCAAGCATCCTCAGAGGTAGTGAGGTCTGTTGGAACTAGGAAAAAGGGTTTATATATCTGTTTATATATCAGTCAGACTACACAGAGAAGCCACTGAAACCCAGAAGAAGCATGTGGACAATGTCAACAGAAAGGAGGAAACCATGAAAATGAACAAAATCTGGCTCCCAGTATTAAAAAACTCTAAAACTGCAACAGCACAACAACAGAGAGGAAACAATCAGGCACATCAAATCACCTCTCAACAAAAGTTTGCCCCAGGCACAGTCAGGCCATTGTATGCTAATCAAGGGGGTCAGTTGAAACATTTACACCTAGCTCCAGCAGACAAGAGTCCTTTGTCCCACCCTGGTCATTCCACAGATATATAAACCCATTTTCCTAGTTCCAACAGACCTCACTGCCTCTGAGGATGCTTGCCATAGATGCGGGCGAAACATCAGGAGAAACTGCCTCTAGACCATGGCCATATAGCCCGAAAAAAACCTACAACAACCCAGCAACCTTTGGGACCTGATTTGGCCCCAATAGTCACAACCATCAATGCCCTCCTCCCCAGATAATAGAAGAAGGTGGACAATTCACTCTCATACAAACTGAGTGTTTTGCTTCTCTTGAATTTCCGAATGTTCTCTATATTGATTTTCTGGACGTTCTTCCATATTGAAGTTTGCAAATAAATGGAGGCTGCTGTTTGTATATTTTGAAAGAAATGCAAAAGCAGATTTTATGGAAGCTGCAAAAGGAATATTTTAAGGAATTTATGAGGGTGGGCATCATATGATGTAAGCATCACAGTGAGTGGCGATGGAAGTCTGAGGTGGTGTTGGGAAGGAGAGATAACTGTTTGTTATTGTTACATTTTGTTTGTTTTTGTCTTAGCTGCAATTCTTATATCATTTTGTATAAATAAATATTTTTTAAAAAAGAGAAAATTCAAGTTAGAGAGAATGTTCAGAACTTCAAGAGAAACGAAACACGCAGATTGCGTGAGAGTGAATCGGAACCAGTTGGAGAAGTTGACATGATACTCCCAGTGGTGGTTCAAATGCTTTATTTTTAGGTATTGGAAGAAACATGATCAAAACCATTTAATATTAATTTTCTCTGTTTTTGATCTCGCGTTTGCAGACCTGGGCCCATCACCTTGCAGGCTTCATCGGAAGCCAACCGGCGGCTCTGGATGGAGGCCATGGATGGAAAGGAACCGGTAGGAAACACTACGCACCTTCCAAGAGCAAGTCAGATAGATCCCACAATTGAGGGGTGCTGGGGGAGGGGAGGTGTCTTAGCCGGGAAAAGGGGATACAATGGCACCCCAGGAAGCCTATCAGGGCTGAGAAGAAGAAAAAACATCTGCACACTCCTAGCATAGATAGAACTGTAAGTGGGGCAGAAGGGGAAAGAATATCAAAAAATTGTTGTCCAGCTGTTTGCAGTTTTCAGGGTTTTGGCTGGTTGAAATAAATGGAAAACCCAGAGGACCTCAGTGTCCAAAGGGGTAATGTATGCCAGAAGGAGCTCAGCTTGTGATTGTGTTCCAGGATCAGGGATCAGCCACTGCCAGAAGGGACAGAGAGCTTCATCTATGCTGATGATCGTGCCATCACCGCTCAAGCAGGGAGCTTTAAGATGGTTGAACTGAAGCTCTCCAAAGCTCTAGGTGCTCTTACTGCCTCTTACAGGGGAAACCAGCTGATCCCTAACCCATCTAAAACACAGACGTGTGCCTTTCACCTTAAGAACAGACAAGCATCCTGAGCTCTGAGGATTATTACCTGGGAAGGAATCCCACTGGAGCATTGCAGCGCACCCAAATACCTGGGAGTCACTCTGGACCGTGCTCTGACCTACAAGAAGCACTGCCTGAACATCAAGCAAAAAGTGAGTGCTAGAAACAATATCATACGAAAGCTGACTGGCACATCCTGGGGATCACAACCAGACACAGTGAAGGCATCTGCCCTTTAGCTTTGCTACTCTGCTGCTGAGTATGCATGCCCAGTGTGGAACACATCTCACCACACTAAAACAGTGGATGTGGCTCTTAATGAGACATGCTGCATTATCACGGGGTGTCTGCGCCCTACACCAATGGAGAAATTACACTGCTTAGCCGGTATTGCACCACCTGACATCCGCCGGGAAGTAGCAGCCAATAGTGAAAGGACCAAGGCAGAGACATCTCCAGCTCATCCCCTTTTTGGGTATCAGCTAGCACGTCAATAATTTAAATCAAGAAATAGTTTTCTAAGATCTACAGAGACACTCGCTGGAACACCCCAGCAAGCGAGAGTCCAAAAGTGGCAGGCTCAAACCCAGAACCTCAACCAATGGCTGATACCCAATGAGAGACTCCCCCCTGGGCACACAGAAGAATGGGTGACTTGGAAGGCGCTGAACAGACTGCGCTCTGGCACCACGAGATGCAGAGCCAACCTCAAGAAATGGGGCCACAAAGTGGAATCCTCGACATGCGAGTGTGGAGAAGAGCAAACCACTGACCACCTGCTGCAATGCAACCTGAGCCCTGCCACATGCACAAGGGAGGACCTTCTTGCGGCAACACCAGAGGCACTCCAAGTGGCCAGATACTGCTCAAAGGACATTTGATCAACTACTAAGCTTGTGTGTTTTGTCTGTTTGTCTGTCTGTTTGTTTGTTTTGTTCTGTTAGAAATGTAATACAATTGACTGGTTGCCCTGACATGACAAATAAGGGTGCTTTGGATGTGGGGAGTGATGTCAATGAGTTTCAAGATGGCAATGGTTTGGTCAGTGATCTGGAGATCTCTGTTCAAAGTGTAGTTTCCCATGAGAATGTCCCTGAGTGGTGTGGGGGGTGATGGTGTGCTTTCTGAATTGTTACCAGAGAGTTCCCAATTCAGCACCTGGCCCAGCTGCAGAAATTAATGAGCAAATGTATAGACATGGGGAGATTAGGCAAAACAGGAGAGCTGAACAATGGCTTTGGTGGTCTGCCAGGCTTTGAGAAAAAAAGATAAGAAGTTCTCAGTTAAAGCGAACTAATTTCTGAATGCTAGAGACATAGCTAATGAGGAGATAAAAGTTCAAAGTTAAGGATATGTAGTCAGATGAAGCATCATTTGGAATCAAGTCAAGATCTCATTCTTAATGGAAGTTTTGCTTGGGAAATTCATGTTTTAAGTGCCTTTGTTTCGTAGTGTTAGGGTCTTAGATTTTATGCTCTATATTCATGCCTTGGTTTCATGTTTCCTGATTCTTTGCATTTTATTTAGAAAGTTTTGCCTTGGTTTTTATGGACTTTGGTGGACTGTTACTCTGAATTACTTTGTTCCTGCTTATCTTCCTACTTAACTGGATTTACCTATTTCTTTAAAGTTTTTTTTACCTTTTCGCTTTTTAATTATTTTCAATAAAAGGATTGTTTTCCCTCCAACGGTGTGGTGTTTAAAATCAGAGGGCTTTTCCTGCCCTGAGTGCAACAGATCCTTTAAGTAACCTGGACCCAAACTATGTAGGGCTTTATTATATAATATATTAGATAATATAATAATATAATATTATAAGAAATTATAATAATAAGAAATAGTATCTTCCCCATGCCCTTCACTCATTTGCAGAATGGTTTGCCTTGGTTTCATGTTTCCTGATTCTTTGCATTTTATTTGGAAAGTTTTGCCTTGGTTTTTTTGGACTTTGCTGGACTGTTACTCTGAATTACTTTGTTCCTGCTTATCTTCCTACCTAATTGGATTTGCCTATTTCTTTAAAGTGGTTTTTACCTTTTAGTTTTTCAATTATCTTCAATAAAAGGATTGTTTTCCATCCAATGGTGTGGTGTTTAAAGTCAGAGGGCTTTTCCTGTCCTAAGTGCAACAGATCCTTTAAGTAACCTGGACCCAAACTATGTAGGGCTTTATTATATAATATATTGGATAATATAATATTATAAGAAATTATAATCATAAGAAATAGTATCTTCCCCATGCCATTCACTCATTTGCAGAATGGTTTGCAATTCATGTTGGGAGTCTTTTCGAAAACATTATGCTTGTATATTGCATCAAATGAGTTCCATGCAAATCTGATATCCTAAATCATATTTTTAAGTGTTCTAGGTAAATGGGAGATGCCAGGAAGGGAGAGATGTGTGAGCAAGTCTAGTTTCCAATGGGTTCACTTGAGCCTTTACTTTCCTCTCTTGCTTGTTTTGCAGATCTACCACAGTCCCATCACAAAGCAGGAGGAAAGTAAGTCGGGCCATCTGCATCTGTGTATGTATGGATGTTGCACCTTGGGACATCCCCTACTGCCCTCTCTTGACCATAATAAGTATGGCAGTGATTTGCCTTGGGTCACTTCTGAAATGTGTTCTCCTTTTTGCCTCCCCACAGTGGAGCTGAACGAAATCGGCTTCCGGTTTGTCAGGAAATGCATCAATGCCGTTGAGACCAAAGGTAAGTCTTACTGGTCTTAGATTATCATAGAATCATAGAATCCTAGAGTTGGAAGAGACCTCCTGGGCCATCCAGTCCAACCCCATTCTGCCAAGAAGCAGGAATATTGCATTCAAAGCACCCCTGACAGATGGCCATCCAGCCTCTGTTTAAAAGCTTCCAAAGAAGGAGCCTCCACCACACTCCCTCCGGGGCAGAGAGTTCCACTGCTGAACGGCTCTCACTGTCAGGGAGTTCTTCCTCACGTTCAGATGGAATCTCAGTCAGGAAGTTCTTCCTCATGTTCAGATGGAATCTCTTTTCTTGTAGTTTGAAGCCATTGTTCCGTGTCCTAGTCTCCAGGGAAGCAGAAAACAAGCTTGCTCCCTCCTCCTCCCTGTGGCTTCCTCTCACGTATTGATACATGGCTATCATATCTCCTCTCAGCCTTCTCTTCTTCAGGCTAAACATGCCCAGCTCCTTAAGCCGCTCCTCATAGGGCTTGTTCTCCAGACCCTTGATCATTTTAGTCGCCCTCCTCTGGACACATTCCAGCTTGTTAATACCTCTCTTGAATTGTGGCCCAGAATTGGACACAATATTCCAGATGTGGTCTAACCAAAGCAGAATAGAGGGTAGCATGACTTCCCTGGATCTAGACACTAGGCTCCTCTTGATGCAGGCTAAAATCCCATTGGCTTTTTTTGCCACCACATCACATTGTTGGCTCATGTTTAACTTGTTGTCCACGAGGACTCCAAGATCTTTTTCACACGTACTGCTCTCGAGCCAGGCGTCCCCCATTCTGTATCTTTGCATTTCGTTTTTCCTGCCAAAGTGGAGTCTCTTGCATTTGTCACTGTTGAACTTCATTTTGTTAGCTTTGGCCCTTCATCTCTCTAATCTGTCAAGATTGTTTTGAATCTTGCTCCTGTCCTCTGGAGTGTTGGCTATCTCTCCCAATTTGGTGTCGTCTGCAAACTTGATGATTAGTTTGGTAATGGAGCCTGAATTCAGCCTTGGCAGGCTTGGCAAGGATTCGACTTCAACCAAATTGATACAGACTCCTTGCAAAAAAGACGATGCAGCAATTGAGTTCCCTTGTCCTGCCCCTTACATTAAAGGAGACTCACACCACGTTAAAACCATTTCTTTCCATGGGATAGTACTGTTCTGCATCGAATCCATAAGATACAAGAGACAGTACTCCAGGTTGGAACCACTTCTTTCCACGTAATAATATTGTTCGGCATCGAACCCCATAGGATACAAGAGACTGCTGACAGTTGGGCAATGAAACAGGATAGGAAACTGGATTGTTGTAAGTTTTATGGGCTGTTTGGCCATGTTCTAGAAGCATTCTCTCCTGACATTTCACCTGCAACTAGGAAAATTGGGTTTATATATCTGTGGAATGATGTCCAGGTGGGAGAAAGAACTCTTGTCTGTCGGAGCAAGGTGTGGATGTTGCAATTGGCCACCTTGATTATTTATTTATTTATTTTGTTTGCAACATTTATATGCTGCCCGAAGAGGACTCAGAGCAGCTTACAAGATACATACATACATACATACATACACACACACACAAACACACACACATAATATATTTATTTATTTTATTTATTTACTTCACTTGTATACCGCTCTTCTCAGTCCTCAGGCGACTCAGAGCGGTTAACAACCAATTCAGCAGTACAAAACAGATCATTAGTCAATTAAAACAGCAATATCAATTAATTCACATCAAAACATCAATCCAACAATACCACAAAATAACAATCCATCACATCTCATCAATAGAATCAGCATCCACTCTCATTGTCCCTTAATCTATATTCCAATAGCATAATGCAATATCAGTATTATATATTAGGTAAAGTTTGTCCCCTGACATTAAGTCCAGTTATGTCTGACTCTGGGGGTTGGTCCTCATCTCCATTTCTAAGCCAAAGAGCCGGCGTTGTCCATAGACACCTCCAAGGTCATGTGGCCGGCATGACTGTATGGAGCGCCGTTACCTTCCCGTCGGAGCAGTACCTATTGATCTACTCACATTTACATGTTTTCAAACTGCTAGGTTGGCAGAAGCTAGGGCTGACAGCGGAAACTCACGCCGCTCCCCGGAAACGAACCTGTGACCTTTCGGTCAACAAGCTCATAAGCTCAGCGCTTTAACCCACTGCGCCACTGGGAGCTCCATTATATATTACTATATTGTATTATACCATTATATTGTAATATTATTAGTAATAGTACATGTAATATAAATATAAAATTATAATATCATATTATTATTAGCATATTGTATTACATTATAATATTATAAATATTATATGTATATACAATATATTATATTATTAGCATTTGATGGCCAGGCAGTTTTTAGGTGTGCCTTGTTCCTGCCTGGGGGAATCCTTTGTTGAGAGGTGATTAGCTGTCCCTGGTTGTTCCTTGACTGGAGTTCCCCTGTGTTTGAGTTTTGTTCTTTATTTACTGCCTTGATTCTGGTGTTTTGTAACACTGGTAACCAGATGTTGTTCATTTTCATGGTTTCCTCCTGTCTGTTGAAATTGTCCACATACTTCTTGTGGATTTCAGTGGCTTCTCTGTGTTGTCTGCCATGGTGGTTGTGAGAGTGGTCCAGCATGTCTATGTTCTCCAATAATCTGCTGTGTCCAGGTTGGTTCCTCAGCTGCTCTGCTATGGCTGACTTCTCTGGTTGAAGGAGTCTGCAGTGCCTTTCACGTTCCTTGAATCGTGTGTTGGGCAATGCTGCTGCATTTGGGGGTCCCTATCTATGTAGACTTGTCCACAGCTGCATGGTATCCGGCAGGCTCCTGCAGAGGTGAGAGGGTCCCTCTTGCCCTTTGCTGAACTGTAAGACTGTAGGTTTTATATAGCAATATTAAATGATCACTCACAAGCCGGTTTTGCTTGGAAATGAATATATTGCTTGTATCTCTGCAGCAAAGAAAGACACTACTGACTTTTCCCCACCACCACTTCCTTTTATACACCTTTCCTGCCCATTTCCCCCTCTTCTCAGTTTCCTTATTAGAGCTTCTTGCTTCACAAGTTCCAATACAAGGTTTCCAGCACCCTCTGCTGGCTTCAAATTATCACAGAGAGAAAAGGCATCCAGGATGATTCAGTCAGGATGTCACGGAGGGAATTTGTGATGTCTTCATGCCGTCAGAAATTGACTCCTGACATGAACGGAGCATTTGTTGAATTGGGTTGTTGTAATTTTTTCAGGCTATATGGCCATGTTCTAGAAGCATTCTCTCCTGATGTTTCGCCTGCATCTGTGGCATCAGAGGTTGTGAGGTCTTTGTTGGATTCTCTTGGTGGGTCTGGAGATAGTTTGTAGGTTGTGCTTCTTCACCAGCTTCCCAATGCGGTCAGTGGTTCCCTTGATGTATGGCAAGAACTGTTTCCCTTTGGGTGGATCTTTGTCTTGACTCTCATGTCTTGTCCTTGGCCTTGAAGCTCTTCTGATGTCTGAGGTGGAGTCTCCATTGGCCTGGAGAGCCCAGTTGA